>PNEQ01084262.1:0-44687 GCA_003012365.1 Medauroidea extradentata | reverse complement strand
TTTGTCTGTTGGCTGGCTTCAAATTTGCGCAAAGGCTTCCACTCCATAGACTAATAACTCCATGGTCATAACGGAGTCAACTCAATAGGATTGGTAGATAGGCTAGTGTCCAGACCAGTAATTCTAAGACCGTGATTTGGACTTATGCTTCTTTCCAAGGAATAATACGAGAAGGCTTAGTGAATTTCAGTTCTAGTATCACATCCTACGAGAACAGTGTATAAATGTTGTCTGCCAGGGAGTTAACCATGAAGTTTTCAAAACGTCGAAGTTTATTACTTTACATCCTGTGAGGTATGAGCCTACGTTTTACACAGATACATGATCAACTTTTTTTTTCGACGTCATGTTCTGGCAATAAGTCGTCACCACGGTCGTAGAAAAACAGGTCTGGACACTCGCATACATATCAATGTATCTTGCTTGACCTCCTTGTTGTTTGGCTGTAGTTCCTCAAGTTACCGAGAATGTACTTTTTGGCGCTGTAATCCGGGCGGTCGGACTCAAACTCCGCCCACTTTTTCCCATTGTTAACATTATAAAGTAAACAAAGATTGCTGGAGCCATGATTTAAAATTGTGAGCGATGGAAGTATTTAATAAATTGATAAAAAATACGTTTTGATTTGATAAATTGTTTATCTTAGTGGGAGGGAAGTGGGCGGAGTTTGAGCTCGACCGCAAAGATTACAGCGCCAAAAATGTATAGCGTTTTCGGTAACTTGGTGAACTGCAGCCAAACAACAAAGGGGTCAAGTTTCCAGGCGAGTGTCCAGACCTGTACTTCTACGACCGTTGTCGTCACTATCCTATCACTTAACAAGACAGCCATATATTAACGATGCTAATTATTTAGACTAATATTTATTTCGAACCACTTTGTAACTAAAAATATGCATGTATGTAAATATGTCAGTGTGCCTTTTAACGTACAAGTATTTTAATTTCTGTATGTTCTTCGTTATAAACAAAACGCAAATACAACAATTTTTTTAAATATATAACGATAGTGCCCAGAAATTAACACTGTGTGATATTACATAGTCTCAACCAAATAAATTTGAAAGACATATAGTACACAAATAATTTTATTTTATATTTTATTCCTTTATAAACCAGTGTCTTATCTACAAAAAATGTAAGATCTGTGATAAACCATAGCTATGTATGGTGAAAACTTTCCTGTAGATGGGTCACGTTAAAGTGAGCACTTTTAACGACCGCCTTGTTTGAAATAATAATTAAAATAAAATATTTATTATGAGCTTTGATGTTAACAGTTGAGCACAGTACAACCCATATACTTCGAATATTGCTTGGGTTGTTTTGTTTGTATTAATTCGTGGCAGAAAAGTATAAATTAACTGAAAATAAAATAATAACTTGGGCTTCGAAAGTGCTCACTTTATCGTGAAATTCCTGTATTATGTTTCAACTTTCGTTTTGCATGTCGAAAGCTTTGTTTATGCTACTGGCTGTCGTCTGCAAGTGAAACGATTACTTTATTTGACAGAGTCAATGAGAATTCTTCCAGTGTAGTATGACTTGGTCTACAGACAACTATGTCATGCCAGACAATTACCATCTAATCATGTATGTTGGAAGAACTGCAACGTTTTTGAGAGTATGTTGGGATAAGAATTTTGTGCTAAATCTTCGCCTCTAATCATGACTGCTTTCAACATACTTTGTTTCGTATTTAAATCCTTAAATTACTTATTTTAACAATTAGATTTCACTTAACAGTGTTCGATGTTCAGATACGTACGCTTTTTTACGAAAATTATATGTAATGTACTCTCTTTCAAGTTTCACATATTTACATAATGTACATAAAAGCATACATGTTCAAACATAGACGCATACTAACATACACATAATAGGTCAACCATGCGAATCCTGGCCTAAATTGGAGACGAAATTGTAAGTGGCAAAATGTTGTACGATGATATTTCGCATTAGAATTTGGCAACACCGCACTGTAGTTTGTCCTCTCTCCCGCTCCACATATATCTTACTAACATTACTACTACTGTTCCGACCTGCATATTTTGGGTGCAGGTTAAAATCCCGAGCTGTTAAAGTGTGATTATACGTTAACTTTTCGTAATACCTAGACGTGGAGCGCAAGATGGGACTATCTCCGTTCAGTGTTACCACGTTGTGTACGTAAAATATCATCGTACAACATTTTGCCGTCTCCAAACTAGCCCAGGATTCGCGTGCTGTGCTTATTAGGTGGTTACTTCTGAACATCCTGTATCCTTGCATAGATCCTGAGATACTTACACGAGTGCATGTGAACGAAATTGTAAATGCCATGTCTTACGACGTCGGCAAGAGTCAGAAAGAAACTGCGGACTAGAGACAGAGAGCATGGACGAGCAGCACGGTCTTATCACGACCTCGGCGAGGCAGCAGGTGATTGGGTTAGCGCATCCATCCCACATTACGGCGGCGTCCTTTGTCGCGTCGCATAATCGCGCACATCTCACCAGATCCGCGCCGCCAAGCTGAACGCTCTAGATTGCTACTGCAAGGGATTTCTCTCGATTTGCATAACTAGGGCTCTTTCTTGTCCCCGCCTCACGCTTTCACGTCTCCGTCCGCCCCTCCTTCCACCACTTCCAACCCTCACCCCCTCCTTCCTTTCCCCCGCGACTGGAATATGAAGGAGGCGACAGTCGCTGCCACACTTTGAATATCATTATTCTTATTTCTTCGTGGGACGTCTGAGGTATGGGCAGGGTGCGGAAAAGGGGACAGCGTTGCGCAAAGAGAGAAAATCTGGGAATCTCTATTTGCACCCGTAGGGAGAAAACAAATAATGTCTGCTGAACGTAGTACACCCAGCAAAAATAGCGTAATGGTACTCTTTTTATACTTGTCGAAATTCCAAGGTGGCGTTTCGTATATAGGCAGTTCGGAATAAAGTGAGCACTCGAAAAAGCCCTGCTAAAGATCTATTTCCAGCCAATTCGTATATTTCCGCGTGTAGCAGCTAACGACGGGATAAGTCTAACCTCCTGGGACTCGTCACTTTATGTTTGCGCGTGTAAGATAAATTGTTCAGTCGATAGGTACACATATAGTTCGGTAAAAAAGAAGTTCATTAATTATATAACATACAATTATATCGCTGTCGGTTGATTTTGTTTCAGTATTGTTGTATTTGAATACAAATAAACGCGGAACTATGTTGTGTTATTTCGTTGCCAACTATACAAGCAGTAAAGTGACTATCGGTATTGTTGAATTATATGTAGTAACAGCTAGTGATATTTTTCAAAGGTTAAATAGTTAGTGTTCACTTTATTCCGAACGGCCTATAGTTACAACGATGGGGAGTTCGCTCATCTCTAATTTTTCAGACAGTATTAGTAAAAGAACATCACTCGCTTTTGGTAGCGTTCTAAAATATACAGAATAAATATTCCAAGCACTTTTCTTAAGTGTCTCGAACTTTAAATTATTAGTTTATTTGTATATTTCTGTGTTTATTTAGGAATTTTTATAGATTTCGTTATTTATGTATGTGCTGACTATAGTCAATTATGTTTGTTTTTTGTTCCTTTCTTTGTTTTTCATGGTTCACTCATTGTTTTCTGAGATGACGTATCTCTACAATATCACATGCTCACAATAGTTCATTACTTCGTGTACTTCTATTGCAACAATCATTCAAAGACATTATGGCGCTATGGTATTTCGTTAGACGAGTCTACGATGCAAGATATTACTATGACATTTTGACAATAAAATACCGAATTAAAAACCGTCTTAGTAGTTGTTGGATTAAAAATTTAATTTTAATACAAAAAATTCGAGTGGCCTATATTTAAAACGTTGCCAACGCATTTTGTGTGTTTATTTTATCTTTATGCAAACTGAGCGAAGTGGCACAACGATTACACTTTATCCTCGCATTCAGAATGATTTTGAATTGTTCCCTGGCTCTTGCAATCTAGATTCCATGGTTTCTTGAAATCACTCCCGGCAAACGTTAAGGTGGTTCGTTAAGACAATGGGTTCCTATTTGCGCTCCATTCTCTAATATTATTTTTTCAATTATAGAAGGTAGCAAATGTCTTAAAATCGTCACATAAATAAGTTGAAAATTGCTTTTAAAATATTTCCTTTTTTTTAATAAAAAAAATTAGTTATCGACTTAAAGAAATATTCTTAAACTAAATAATTATCCAAAGTTATAAAATGTTTTGCTCCGAAAAAAGTAGTCTGCGTGGTAAAATCTGTTTTCAATACATTTACGTTATTTTCTACAATATGTGCTGCGTTTTAGGATAAGATTTTAGCATATGAGAAAATAGCTTGAATAGTTACCCGTGACCTTAAAAATTGCATGGCAGGTCGTTCTCTCAGTATGTGTCCTTGTGTGAGGTTTGTGTAACTATCAATAAAGATCTCGCTATTGTAAAAACGTAAAGTTTAGACACGTTTAATGTTTCATTTAAATGAGCTGAGTTAAACTGCAGCCGAGTGTAAAATATTTTTTCATAACAAATTTAATTAATATTTAGTCATCCCATGAATCTCTTGTCGCTTTTCACCAGATCATGTCTACCACTTTTGCTCAGCTGGCATTTTATTATGTTTTTTTCGCATCCAGCACAGGTTTTTAACTCTCGTCAAAACTAATATATTAGCAATAAACAACGTCGAAGGCCAGTATACGACGTACGCTTAACTGAAACAGGCTATTTGGCATATTTTCTATGCACGACTTATTATTTGTAATGAAACATACAAGTCTGTAATTAACGGAATAAGTATCTTTGGTCTATCAGAAAAGTTTAGTCTAATGCTATCATCATATCTTGTTTTTCTATTTATGCCTACGAAACCTTGCTACTTTTTATTTCAACTATCAAAATAGCTTAGCCTAAATCTATAATCATATTATTTTTCTATGTACGCCTACGAAACCTCGTTACTTTAAACTACATTATGGTATATGAAAAAAAAAAAACATTTTTGAGAATGTAGTGTTCTACATACTTAAACTTTCTAATGTTCAAAAATGTAGGTTCCATGATCAAAATTAAAATTTGAAATTAATTTTCTGTGTAACGTAAACGTTAATGAAACAATATAAACATTTAACAACAAATTCTGTTACTACCGCGCACAGTATTATTATCATTATAAACTGCTTGGTTACTTATCACACGACTACGTACCAATTGTAACATACGTGTCAACTATTCATTTAGCTTGAATCATTTTACAAATAGTATTTTAATCCTACGTCTGTTGTTATAAATATGTTTTGTAGGGCAGTTTCAAACCTTAAAAAGATTTAATGTTTTACTGATGCCTTACAATTGGCGTATAGATTACTGTCGCATAACACCGTCCAATTACGCATATAGAAAACAAGGTGTAGGAGTTGAGTCTGAAAAAAACACACAAACTTTACCATCACAACGGTTTTGTACAAATAAGTTTAAAACTTCATACATCATGTACGGTAGAAAATTCTTCTTAAGGCTGTCACATGCACTAAAATATGACAAGTACTCGGTATTTACTGACAACAATGCAGATTAAAATTAAGTTGATCAACAGCAGTGAGAATTATGTGTAACCCGAACAAATGTCTGCAACAAATGCAAAACCGTTTGTTGCCTTCAAATTTTTTTTCATACAGAAATAAAGGATTGCAAACCTCTTGTATCAAAATAAATAGATATATGAATCGGAGGACTAACAGAGTTTCGAACGGGATTACTTAAATGCAGCATAATATTTTCAAATAAGTTTGTTTTGTGATATAATTCTAAACCTTGCCATATGCGAGGAATTCGCGCGTAAAGGTCGCAATTGCAGTTTTACCGCACCTGGCACGAACGCAACCCGCATTGCACGTGTCTCGGTCACGCCTGCCGGGAGGCAACCGGAACTACAAGGCAGCAGTTCTGATTTTTTGTTGAAAGAATTTTGCACCATACTTGTTTCAGTGCCTTGCGTGCATACTTGCTGCTCTTCTTTGTTGTCAGTGATTGTATGCTTTCCAGCTCTCAGCGTCTTGGGCTTCTAGTAAAAAAAAAAAAACTTAGTTTTGGTATTGTAATCATGTTCTGATTGACTCAGTCAAATGAGCCACGCCTCTGCACAAAAATATGCTGCCAATAATCCCGAAGCATAACTCCATATTTGCACTTGAGGTATTAAAACATGTTTGTACGAACTTCTTTTCACCAAAAATCTATGCCTCAATGAACACTCATGAGTAAACCAAGGCCGTGGACGCTGGTTTGTCCATTTGACAAAATACACTAGCTCGGAGCTCATTCAGGCCGTTGTTCACAGTATGAGACAGCTGTACCAAGTGTTCAGATATACGTGTGTCGTTGTGGAAGCTTGAATCGGGAAAACGTGGGAGAATCTAGCGTAGATGTATCGAGTGCAGAGTGAAGCCCTATAACGCGACAGTAAGTTACGTCTCTGCGCATCCCAAGAGGAAGGTAACACGTTGAGACTACAGAACAATACAGGAACACTCTCCAAACAGAAACATGATTCTGCACGCCTGGATGTGTAAGCGTAAGGTACAGAATGTATAAGGGTTCGTCCTTCCATCGACGAAGCACCATCCCACGCCCCTCAAGCAATTGTTTCACACGTAATGTACACCAGCCAAAAAAAAAAAATAATAATAATCTGTGATACAAGTTCCTCACGATCAGAAACTATGTCCGTATCACCTGCGTTCGATACAGTCGGTAGGTCCGAGCGATTGTCCTCGTCGGTTACAAAATATTTAGAGGTACTTATATCATTGCAGTTCGCAGAAATGTTTTCAAACATCCATGCACAGACGAATCTACGACGGTATTTTTGATAATAAGAACTGTCGCACGTGGGTGGAAGCTAATCCACTCAGCAACAGCATACGAAACCACAATGGGACTGCGAGGAGGCGGGCTTTGGTTGTTACACCTCTCCCTCCCCTCAGAGCCTATGGGAATGTAATTGTACTAAGAAAACAAATAATTATGCTGTGGTGGATGCATATGTGTTTCCATGATTTATTATACACCATAAAATTACGCTGTGTTCCCTGCAAAAACATTTTCGTGTTTAGTAATGTTATACAAATCGGCAGGTTTTTTAATATTTTATTTCTTTTGTTCTAAGTGACACCCACACCACCTCATTCTCCTCCCAAATCCAAATCCTGGCTGAGCCAAGGCGAAACCATAATGAATAAGTGTTCTGTGAACATGTGGACGGGTACTGTGTGCACAACCAACGCAATGGGCCACTCCACGACCTAACACTGCAGTTCACCATCCGTTCGTTCTACGCACGCCACCGTGGCTTGTTCTATTTGACGGGCGAGTGCAGTTATGATGTCAAGGTAACAGCGCACCAGCACATTTTGTCCAGTGTGTGCGAACATGGCTGAAATTCTGTATATCCTGAAAGTTGGATCACTCGAAGGTGACACATTTCCTGGCGCGCAAATTCGCTTAACAAGACATCACTCTTGGTTTTTTTTTTTTTTACATGTCAAATATTTGGTGAACAAACGTCAATCTAAAGGGAAAACGACCCTCTGACGAAAATTACTAACAAATTTGACGTCATGAGCCATATAGCGAGAGTACTTGGGAGGGTCAGACGATCCTTGCAGCGACTATGTGACACCCTCAATAAAGTTGGCGGTCAGCACTTTGAATATCTAATTTGACGATGCTATTCTTATATGTTTTGTATTTGCATTTACTCTACTTTGTCTGAATGTGTGCACCTGCGAGAGTACGAAAGCAAGTTCCTCGAGCAATTAACATTGTCTCTCTGGTCACGGGGCCGCGGTGGCCGAGTGGTCAGGGTTCAGACGATCCAGGTTCGATTCCTGGCGGGGTCGGACCCCGGATTTTCGCATGTGAGAATCGTGCCGGACGATGCTGCTGGTCGGCGGGTTTACACGGGGATCTCTTGTTTCTCCCGCCCTTGTCATTCCGGGGCTGCTCCATACTCACCTCAAGTCACCCCTCACCCGTGCTAAAAACCAAGATGTTAAGGCGGTTCCCTATATCGACTGCGTTTGTGTGTGTGAGGCACAAAATCAATAACGCGCAAGGTCGCCGCCAGACGGCTTGTGTAACGAAGCGTCACCTATACGTGCAAGCCACTCAACTGGCGCACACAACTTTACTAGTATATTCATTTTCGTGTGGGTCTTTAAGCGGTGGAAATATAATTTTATTTGTGGGAAGTATAGTTTGAAGTCCAACGCGTGCTTCTATTTGTGCGTTTTTCGATTCTGGTTTCTGTATTCCCAGATACAGAAGTCTGAAAAAGCCGTTTTTAGCAATTTTGGGAGGCCTGAAAATCATATTAAAACACGGGTACGGAATTTTTCTAACTTATAGCATCATACATTGGAGGGTGTGTTCTTTTCGTAGACGAACCATTTTGATGCGCGTTTAGTAGTTTCGTCAAGAAATGAATACTCAGAACTCGTTGCAACGCATTTCAAGCGCAGGTAGGGAACCCCCTTAAGATGACGTGGTACATAACTCAACGCTAAAAGTATTAATCTATAACTGTAGGTTTCTTGAAGGCAATTTGCGAAAATTAAACAATAGCAATGCTAGACAATAGTTTTAGCCAACGTTTTAAACAAAATAGTTTCCAGTGTTACGAACTTCTGAGGCACAAGCTCTTACGTCGGAACTTCGTGCATTTAACGGCAGCGCAACAGATCACACGTAACGAATTAGTAAGTTTGGATAAATATTTACTCATAAAGTTGGCAAATGTCATTATCTAGGATTGTCATTGAGTATTTAATCAATTTTGGCTTCGATAAAAGCGTAGAAATCAGTTGGTCTTTTCAGCGTTTATTTATCTACCACGCACTCTTAAGGCGTGTTGGTGTGTGTGAGGCGAAAATCGATGAGGTGCTACGAGCGACGCTGGCCGGCACACGTATTGTGATATCGCCTCTACGGCCAAAGTCGTAAACGCGCGCGGTGTTCCCGCCGTAATGTTCTACTGTGGGACTTTAAGCGGCGACCCTATCACTTTATTGAACGCGTCACTGTAGCAAAGTACAATGTACTTGTAGACCTCAATTTCTAACAAATCCGTTACATATGTCTTGAGTAACAACCACGTGAAAAGGTTGATTTTAGCCAGGTTTGAGGGCTTTAAAGTAATGCTTCCAGTGTGCGTGGTGTCTTAAAAGTCACATTCACAAGTAGTATGAAGTGTGTTTTCTTTTCGTAGATAAGCATTGAGAACGCACGTCTATTGGTCTCTGAGAAAAAAACGTAACTCCGAACACGCTGCATGCAGTTCGAGTGCCAGCCAGGCGGCCGTCTTAAGCACCGACCAAAATATCTCAATCACTCGAAGACTGTCTGATAATTGCTTCTTCTTTTTTGTAAGAGGTGTACTTTCATGTATTAAGTTTATTTTCAGATTAACGTGTTAAACGTTTGTGTAAGAATTAAATGTCTTCTACCTTCAAGTTTTATTTTAAGGCAGATTATGTTTGTTTCTTCCAAAAAATATGTTTAGATGGTGATGAGAAAGTTGAAGCAATATTAATTAATTTATAGAATGATGAATATCGGTATGTTCAGGACTAAATGAATAAAATTTCTTAGGCACATATCAAGTATAAGTGTACTGCGTTCATCGTTTATAGATTAAATTAAATCAATGTAGTGCCCCGTTCCTTTAGGGTGTTCAAGTGCGATAGATTCATTATTTTATGTTAAGGTTTTTATTAAATACTCTCAGTTTTGTAGATGATAGTTGTTGGTGCTGCAGTTTCCTCTTACGAAACAATTGTAGCTGGCCTAGTTTTCTCATAACAGTGCGTCAAAGTCAAAGTTTGCATGTTCTGCTGTCATGCAAATAGTGAAAACCAACTGACTGACGTACGCGAAATAATTCACAGTGAAATAACATACAATGGGTACGTAATAACACATTTTAATAAATCCCGCGAACTGTTTTTGCATTTTAAAATTTTTCTGAATTCACAACCTTTTTCTGTACTTTTGCGAATTTTTTCTTAAATTCAAACTATTACGGTGTTGGTTCTTTAATGTTTCATTGCATAGCTCATGGGATGTAAGTTCACAGTGAATTATTTTGTTAAAGTAGGTCAGTTGGTTTTCACTAGTTGCATGGCAGTGTAACAAGCAAATTTTGACTTAGACACCTCGTTATGAGAAAACTATGAGAGCTAAAATTGTATCGTAAGATATTCACTAGTATCGTCTACAAAACTAACAATACTTCATAAAATATAAAATTATGTTTTTTTCGCACTGGAATACGCGAGTTTCTAATTATGCTGTTTTTGCGAGTTTCATTTTTTGAATCATGAAACAGAGCAGATATCGCGAAACAATAATAGAAAAATGTTGGAATCTATTTGTACTATGTAGCGTAAATTTTCAAAAGATGTGATTCTATAATTTTGGCTAACCATCTACTTAATCGAACTTTCAAAAAGTCAATAATTAGCCAAAATTATAAAACATGTGTTTTGAAAAATTAGGTTCCATAGTACGAACAATTTCCAAAATTGTCTGATTATATAAATACTTACGTCCTGTAAGCATTATAGATACGTATAAGAGACTGTATTAGGTAGACGTGTTTAGTAGTTCGCAACACCTGAATGAGAGATTTTAAATTATGGTTTTCCTAATGTTAGCGAATAAACAGTTTTACACAGTGATTTAACAAGCCACTCTACTTTTATACTTCTGTCTCCTCTTTCATGAACAAATTTTGAATTCATTCTAAAATCACTAGCTGTATCTTGTTCTACTTTTTTAAAATAACATTTTGAAAGATTTGTCCTTCATTTGTTGCCTTTCGTAAAAATACTTTGCTCTATTTTGAGCGTTACGGTTAAAAAAATTTCATTTGTCGATATACCATTTTCCAATTGTCTTTCTCCAACTGACCATCTGGACTACGTTTTTTTTTTTTTTTTTTTCATCGTGATTCCGTAAATATCGGGACGTTTCTTTTCTTCGACTAATATTTAACCCTCTTCAGACCTAATACACTTGTATTTCAAATACTCAGTATACGTGGTTCTCATAATAAGAGGCGAAAATTCTGTTCGTTATTTTTCTCCACTTATACTCGCACTATTACATAGACGGTTGTCACAACAGACCCATGTTGTTACAATAACCAACTCGGTCTCTCTAACATGAATAGAAAAATTCCTGCGACAATATCATAAAAAGCACAGATATAGTGTCTTGTTCCACTCAAAATTCACAGCTGCTATGAGTTAATCATATGCATTCACAACTTTGAAAGAAGGCCCTTGGTGTTTGTTCACAAACAATGGTACCGCACTCACGATTTACTAAACTCTACAGTCGATCGACATTTGTTGCGACATATTAGTGAACACAACCTGTGAAATTGTCACTCAGCGTTTAAGATACAGAGAAAAGGCTGTGCAAATATTTTTTCGGAAGACATCCTACTGCCGTAAAGAAGTACTCCCTATAAGAGACGTATCAAGTGTCATAAACCACGAAGTTGTAAGAAGGAAGCTGAAGTTAAGACGAGAAGAGACATCTGATAGAACTCTCTTCGCAACCGACACGTTTATTATTTTTAAACCTCCCAGATTTGTTTAACTCTTCTGTCACTATTTAACTGGGATGTTCTTTATTTCCAAGATTTTGTTTTCCCATTAGTCCTCTTTGCATTCTCATATTTATTTGCTCTAGTTTCCCTTTTGATTCTCAACCGCTTTCCTACCACTGCATTCTGTTTTCAGTTATTCATATCTCGGTCCTTTTACGCATTCTGAAACTTTCTTCTGACCCCAGCTGACTTGGTATTTATTTGTAGATTAACAAACTAATTTGCAGGTACGTAATATTTCTTCACTTAGTAGCTCAGCCACTGTCTCATTGTCGAGTGAAAACACGTTAAATTCTTGTAAGGGGATAAATGGTTTCGTTTTACGCAACTGTGACTTCACGATTGTGGAAATTTATACCACTAATATAAAGCACTGTAACGATTTCCGTTGTCAAAACGTTATCAGCAATTAATAGCTAGTTTTTAAAATGTCTGCAATTGATGTCAAATATTTAGAATACAATCATGTATACCATTGCAGCATCATATCATTCTACAAAGCTATCATAGCTAGTATCAAAATTATTTAGGTGCTGTTAAAAGCTAGTTGGCTTTTCTTAAATAAACTAATAGGGTATTTATAAATTTTTCTACATTCGCACAACTCGATGTAGGCTTCTGACATAGACAAAACAAATTATTGTCATTATATACGGCCTTAAAATTGTACAGTATGACTTTACATTAAATATAACCTATTATATATGTATAGTAATCGATTTCTTAACATCAGTAACGAAAAATATCGGTCCCATGTTTACTAACTCAAATATTATAAGTTAATGTCAGAAGGGATTATGCTGTTAAATTATTGGTCCACTACCCCCTCCCTCCTCGAGGTTTAAGGGCATTGGTGAATGGAAAACAGAATAGTTGTTGAACTACACATGGTTAGGGACCCCTGATTTTCGCGGAAAGATTTCTGCATTAGCTTGTCTCAATGTCTTAGTTCCACCTCTATAGTTCTGCTCGTTTATTATTGACAGAGTGTCTTTGTGTAACGATATTTCTCATTTGATCCTACCAGTCAGAACAAGGTTTCTGCGACCAACACACGTCTGTGATTTGCAATAAAATGTTAGGACACGTGATAGTTACATTCAGCCAATCACTGACCATGAAGCAGAGACGCAGATGTGCACACGAGGCAAACTGATTCAGAAATATTTTCACCAAAAAAACACGAGGAGCCTTGTAATTACCTGCTTCAAGCTGCACGACCTGACAACAAAGTTGGTAGTTGCAACTGCGTACATGAGGTATTGTGAGGATTTTACAAGTTCACTCACGTTTTCAAAACTCTCACTACAGAACAAGTGTCTTACATCATACCATGATTAGCAATGGATTTAATGAAAACAAAAGCTCTACTTGAGATAATAGTACTGATAATACCTATCGGTGAAACGATGTTTATAACGACATTTTTCATTTTTTAGACAAAGTTGTTTTATAATTATTTTTATCATGTTCAGGGGAAACCAATTTCAATGTTGGTTTCATATACCTCAAATATTAATAATATCCAGCTCCTTAATTACGAAACAACCCCTATTAATTTTAATGCTTTCCTCTTTGTAGTTGCGTTAAACATTTGTTTTAGGATGTTTCATCCCAAAAACTGATTTCCGTAAAATTAAATACTCAATATGCAACTTATAATATGTTGAAAAATGTAATGTGAACTTTATCATAACTTAAAAATTAAGTTATGTAGCATGCACAAATCGGTTTAAATGTCTCAAAATAATTAATATTAATCGTAATTAACATTCGTTTACTATTATGTGAAAGCGGACAAAATAATAAGTATTACATAACATAACAAATTAAATACTATTTTGAGACAATTTTGATATAAAACCTAAAACATAGGAGATAAAATCGTCAAAATATTATTTACCTCTTATTTTAACAAAAAATATAAATATAATGATGTTACAGACCAACAAGATTTTATTAAATATATGCCATCTGCAAACCATTCTCGAGTGCATGGAACACAAATTACCGTTAAAATGGTCAATTTAACTGTACAAATTTCTGAAAATCAGATCAGGTTAAGAAAAAGTAGACAGCACATGTTACAACTTTACGAGCAAACTTTTTTCGCATGGCGTCATATCTTGTACCGCATTAAAATGTGCAAAATATTGGCGTCAGGGATTGTGCCCTAGAAATGCATCATCCGAGAAAAACGTTCGCTCAATAAGTCGGCAAAAACTGTTGTTCAGGATCTTTATTGTAACAATAATTGTGTGTTAACTATAAAAATATAACGTTTAATTAGTGATTTGAGGATTGATATATCTGCCATGTCCTATAAGAAGTTAACCCTACAGTTCAAGGCTAAAATTTAAACATAAAAATATGACGCGCACCTAAAATTTATTTTGGGCTAAACTGGGAAAAAATGTATAAGTAAACCCGGTTTTGAAATCACTAATCTTTGCGATTGTATCTTTACCGCAATGCACGCAACGGAAAATGTAAACTAGTATTTAGGGGTGTTCAGATATTGAAAACTAGTCGTAAACACGGTAGAAACGTAGAGTAGGTTTCGAATAAGCCCGTTTACCATGAATCTGTGAACAGCGCGTGGCAACCACACCAGGTGTCACCCAGCAGATGCCCTCTAATTTTAGCCGACGTCAGGAGAGTACCCTAATATTTAACTTTGTGGTTTAATTAAGTGGTTCTACGTCTCTTCGATAGCTAGGATATTAGAGACATAATTTTAAACGAGGCCAGGAACTGGGAGAGGAATCAGCGATGACATTTAATAAAGAACCATCACGCGATTCCTGGAAACCATGAAAAACTGAGATCAGAATGGCCTGAGTCGGGAATCAAACAAGGGCCATCCAGAATGCCTGTCTAATGTGTAACCGTTGCGACACCTTACTTGATGGGCAAGCAGTACACAGCTGCCATTTGGAAATGAATGTACGTTGTTTATACCGCATTATTAGAAGCAATTTTGCTTGTGGGCAAGTGGCAAAGAGTCGGTTATACCCAAGACAAGAAAGCTTCCCCTCTACGAACCTGGCTGAACTACGGCGCTAAATTAAGTGGCATGGAAAATTAATGGGCCCGCCTTGTTGATATAAAATCGCGCTGCACCGTGTTTGCAGAACAAGTTTTTCATCGAAACAAATACACGTGTGTTTACGCCGTTTGTCAATGAAAAGAACACACACTTCAGACGACTGCCCTTACGTACTTTCAAGACAACACACATATTAGATATCCACTTTTAGGTCACGTCAAAATGGCTTAAAATGGGGTTTTCAGGCTGCTATAGAGGAAAATATACTAACCGGATACATATGAAACCACTTAAGGGCAGTGCATTGGACTTTAGTAAAGTGATTTTGTAAATAAAACAATAGGGTCACCACTCAAAGTTCCATAGTAAAATTTTTTTTCGCGAAGACTGCACGCCTTACGCTTAGAGGCGACACACCGTTGTATGGCCCATACGACGTCGCCCTTAACACCATACCTCATTAACACAAACACATGTGCGACGAGGCGGGCCCCTTAAGGCGACAGGCGAACGACTGGAATGCTCAATCGTCGATCAAATCAAAACTACTCATCTTATTTCAATGAATTTTTTTTTCGAGTAGATATTTTATTAGCTAACGTCTATTTATATAGCACTGGACGGTCGTATTATTTGCTTTCGAGTAAAAAATTAAAAACCTTAGCAAAAAAAATAATGGATTTAAGGGCGCGGTTCACCTCAGATTTCAACAAATAATTAATTGAAACCACAAAATCCATCAAAATGGAAAACAGTAATTTTTATAATTTTAAATACGAGAATATCTAGAACTTTATAATAACCAAAATTCAAAAAATATTAGCGTTTTGATATTAAAATAATTTTAACATCAGTAAACCACTCGCGCAGAGGTTTTCGGAGAGTAAAATTATTTTAAAATCAAAAAGTGAATATTTTTGAAACTCGGTTCTTGTAGAGTCCATGATATTGTCGTACCAAAAATTATAATTTTCCATTTTTATGGATTTAGTGGTTTCAATTCATTATTTTTCTAGCTAAGGTTTTTAATTTTTTACTCGAAAGCAAGGCTTGCTACCGTCCAGTGCTATATAAATAAACGTAAGCTAATGCAATATTATATACTCGGCAAAAAATTTCCATCGAATTATGAGGGTAGTTTCGATTTTATTGATGGTTAATTATTCCAGTCTTTTGCTCGACACCTTAACTTTCCATACCCCTTAATGTGTGTTTTATACTGTAGGCGAGGAAACTGACGCAAGTAGTTCGTTTTGTTCGTAATCAGAGAGAACGAGCACTTGCATGAGAAAAATTACACGCAAGACACGCGTGTTGCGGACTTGATACAAGTAGGCGGGAGGAGGACATAAGCGAGTGACGTCATATCAGTTTTATAAGTTATGTAATTCTAAGTCAGGAACTTTCTAAATTGTGTGTTCCTACCATACGATGGTTCTAGCTTTGTTTCTATTGTACGGCTGTTATAATTAGTGGGTTTCTAAGTTACGTTTCTATAATGAGTCACTATTGTAAGTTTATAAGTTCAAAGCTGTGTTAGTTCTAAGTAAAGATTTTCTGAGTTATTACGTTTCTAAAATGTATGGTATTACATTTGTGTTCCTATGGTGTGTTCTGCTATACTATGGCAGTTATAAGTTGCATTTTTAAAAGTTACGACAGTTATAAGTTACGAGTTTGAATGTTATAAGCTGTAATTTTCAAAGTTACAACGGTTCTTTGTTTTGATATTCTAAATTATGATGGTTCTAAGTAGTGATAGTTCTAATATGTGTCCAGTATTTACAAAAATCAATGTTATGACTGATTTAAGTTAAAATTTTCTAAGTTATGTGTGTTTCCCAGCTCGCAGTAAGGCTCAGAAAACGCCTTTATGCATGAAATTTTAGAGAAAGAAGTGTGAAGGGGATGGTGAAGAAAAGAAGAATAAAAACAGAGGCTGCGGCTACGAAAAGCAGGGTTCAAGACTGACGTGGTAAAACGAGGTGAAGAAAGAGGGGGTGAAGAAATGGCGGAACTGGAGGGAGAAGGAGGCCTTTTCAGAAATATCGCATTTTGCCAACCCTCATATTTCCTGCTTCAAGCTGACGAGAAGCATCCAGACAAAAAAATTTTTTTTCGACGACGGAAATTTGGCAGGAAGTTATGTGACGCGCGCACTTGAGGGGCTTCTCCTTGTTCTCCGCCCTCTTCTCTCTCTCTCTCTCTCTCTCTCTCTCTCTCGTTCTCTTTATCCTTCCTTCCGCCCTCTCGCGAGCGCACGAATCCAATACACGCTGGTCCATGGAACTGACAGCCGTGGCGGATGGACAGGAAATGGCTTCCAGACGATGGAGTTATGCTCCGTCAGACTATGTACCCCGTCCCTCTTTCCCGGTCGTATTTTGGACGGTAGTGGAGCTCAGAACTCCGTCCATCCAGCTCAGTAAATACCTCGTTCCCTCGTTTCTTAAGTTACACACATTCAAAAAGTAAAATTACATTTTGCGATTCGCACAATTTTTTATAAAAAATCTAATTTTAATGTTCCGTGTTTCAAAGTTTGTTAATATTATTGCTCTAAAACGCACAAATACGCTTTCCGTTTCTCAGAATTTCAAACATAGGTCAGAATATTTTACGCTCTAGCACATATCCAACAAATTTGGAGCAGATGTTTACACAGCGCTAAAATAGCATGCCTTTGCAACTATTGCAGTTGTTACTTGCTACAAAGCAAATTTTCAACACAATGGTTCTCAAATTGGAACAAAATTTATTAACTGTTTTTTATAGCTTGTCTATATCTTATTTTCACACTAATAACATGAATTACTTTGTTTTGAAAGGTCATTAGTGAAAAGAAGCGAACACTTGGACATCAATGACATCCTTTTAAAAAAGCGTCCTATATTTTGCGTGCTTGTAACTTACAGTACAAATCGTTAACCAACGTAGTTCTCATATCAGTTGTTAGGTGTATTTCTGGTGATCAAAGAGAAAAATTTATAACACGAAAGGTTAAAATACTGACTGATGACCTTACAAAACAAACGCTGAGTTGTTTTATAGTGCATTTAAGTCCGAAGAAAATTATTTTAAGGTACGCGGAAGAGTAGGCTTTAAAAAGGCCTTTGTCTGGAAAAAATTTTATTTACTATACCATAAGGTTTAGTTAGTACTTCACTTATTGTTGTGAACTGGCGTTTCACAAATTACAATCTGTTATAAATGAAAGGTTTACTTGCGCTACCAAATTACTGTTTCCCTTTTCTATATGTTGATATGTCCTGTACAGTTTTACAGAATTGGTTCAAAGCATAGACCGTTATGTAACGTACACCTCCTGAAGATATTCTGCCGGACTATTCAAAACATGCCTGAAATTGCAGTCACATGAAATGTACATCTGATGTATCGTTTGTTCCTGCAATACAATTCATCAGGTTGCTGTTTATATTAGTTCACGATGCTGATGTAATTAGCTGATACTCAAATCTCGGTCTGGTAATAAGAGGAAACGGTAATAAGGTTAATCCTCAGAAACGAGGTCATGAGAGAATGAGCCTGGAATTTACATAGAAAAAAAAATGAAATCGGATAATGTGTGAGGAACCATCACATCATTCGTATTCGCTGTTAGAGCGGTGGCTAGAGCAATCGCCTCCCACCCGCGCTCGATTCCCGGTGGAGTCGGTCCCCGGATTTTCGCATGTGAGCATCTTGCTCGACAGTTCCATTAGTCAGCAGGGTTTCCTCGGGGATTTCCTGTTTCCCCCACCCCTCCCATTCCGGCGCCCCTCCACTCCATTGCAGGGTCTCATTTCTTGTCGTCCTCCAGGACAAGCATGATAGATGTATTAGTACGTTGAGTCAACAGTCTGCATCCGAGGACGATACCCTGACCCTCAGGTACTCTCCTTACAAGATACTTGTTTATTTATTCATTCATTTGGAGTTACTTAGTTAAGATGTAGGTGTTTACAAACAGTAACCTGTTATAGACAGCAATGTTTCTGGGCCACGTGACCAGGATGCTGTGTCAACAGTGATTAGCCACGTTGGGATATAACGTATGACAAGAAGTTAACAGCGTAACCAACGAGCCTACTTTTCTCAATACTGAGGAAAATTTACCCAGTAAGTGAGAAAGTTGCTTTTAAAAGTGTGCTTTAAAACGGAAAGTAATTACATGTATCATATTTCAGCTGAATACATAGTTTCATATAAAATGGTTGAAAAGTTCTCAAACATAACAATTTAATTTATTCGTTTGTTACCTTCGAAAAATGCAGAAATTACGGTACTAAATCAACAAACACTACTAAACTAAACCATGTGTTTCGAAGAGAAAAATAAGCCTATGAAATTTAACTAAAACCAGACATTATAGGCTAACCGGAAACGTTACAAAATGTGTTCATTTACCTGCCCATGCAGTATTCTCTTTTAAAAATACCAGCGAGATCTACCTACATAAAATAATATTTCAGAAATCAAAGCTTGTATGGTTAACTTTAATAGTATTAACTATTAAGTTTGGTTAAAATAAGTCTAAGAACTCTGAAAATAACAACCAAACAAAATTTTTTATGTCATGGTATATTTCAAAATGGCCAACCCACAACAATAAACTCTGCTAAAAATCACATATTTTTGTATGCACTGTTGAATATAAAGTGTATTTATTATTGGTCTAGTAGAACACGAAATATGACATGAGAATTTTAACTATTCATTAGAATGGATGGTTTGCGATTAGTAGTGTGATTCTTGCACCCACCCTAGCACTTGATGTCCGCCACATAATTCTTACAAAGGAAGATGATTCAAATGATAATTCTAGTACTACATTACTTCTTCCAAAATTATGGACCAACAACAAATTATCCTATTAAAATCTAAATTTTGGCGGAATACCGGTTAAAATACGAAATATGTAATTCTCAAAATATAATTGAACGAACATTATTCATGTCGTGCTAGCTCACCTCTCGCGAAGAGATTTTCAGATAGTAAAATAAATTTCAAGTAAAACACGAGTATTTTTTAAATTCGAATAGTATAGAGGTCTAGATATTATCATACTAAAAATAATAAAAACGCTAGTTTTCCATTTTTTTAATTTTTAGATTTAATCTCTTATTTCTCTAAAAACTGTGCAAATTTTTATACTCGAAAGTAAAGTATACTACCGCATAGTGCAATATAAACAAACGTCCGCTGATAAAAGATCTACTTGGCGAAAAAATTTCATCGAATTTTAATGAGTAGTTCAGATTTTATTGACGATTCAGAATTCTAGTCGTCTATTCGACATCGCACCTTACCATACCCCTTAAGCCTATCTTTCCAAATGGGATCATAGGTTTAGGATCTGATAAGGCTGTGACTAGGTGAAGTTTATCAGGTAATTATATAGAACATAGTGAAAGTGTAGCAAGGATGATATCCGCCTTCAGTAAGCAACATCCGTACTTGTTTTTGTTTAAATGGTTGTGTATTAATACCTACGATTTACTTGGTTTTTGAAACTAGTACCGTATTTGGGCTATCTTAGCATTAAACGAATTTTATGATAAAGTGTAGGTGAATATAGTTAAAATTTAAGTGAATTAAATTTCGAGAAAAAATCATTGATGATTTTGTACTCTTATTTCCAGCATAAATACTGTTATGCTTAGATGTAAATATCCTTGGAGCGTAAATTTAATAAGTCATATTATTTTATGATTTTGTGTTTTCTGTATTTATGAGCCATGGGCTGGATTGACTTAATCGTGGGGGTATAAAATTCGTCAATTTTTTACGTTCAGATATTTATACAGTACTACTAGAGACAAGCATTTGTGGATTAAATTACCTGTATGCTAGAATCCACTATGTTATGTACACTCAAGCTCCAACCATTTTTTCACCAGCTGCTACTCACAGTTTGAATATTGTTATGTATGAGACGGTATATGACTTAAGTTGGTAGTTGTGAGCATTTCTATGCTGTAAACAAACAAATGACAGTCGCACTTTAATCGTATACATAATGATTTGAAACGTAAATGAAGGACGACAAGATACAAGTAATTATTTATTAACATCCTAGAACCAGGACTTAATAATTGCGACGAGGATAAGTGGATGACTGATAAACGTAATTATCGGTAAGTCATACGATGGCTACGATTGGGATGATGGGAGAGTTTGTGGCAGGTCGGGATACGTGGAAGACGTATCGCGAAAGAATGCAGTTTTATTTCATTGTCAACGAGATTAAAACTGACGAAGCGAAGCGTGCGGTGTTTTTCACTGCTTGCGAAGTGGAGCTATACAATTTAGTTCTGTCATTATTCGTCTCGAAGGCTACCAATAAAGTTTCGCTCGCTGAAGTATTTACGAAGCTATCAGAACACTTCGAACCGAAACCATGCGAGATTAT
Organism: Medauroidea extradentata; assembly: GCA_003012365.1. NCBI lineage: Eukaryota > Metazoa > Arthropoda > Insecta > Phasmatodea > Phasmatidae > Medauroidea > Medauroidea extradentata. The sequence goes on along the minus strand of PNEQ01084262.1, from coordinate 23,560 downwards.
GGAAACATATAAGTTTTTAAAACGTAATCAGCAGGAGGGGGAATGGAGAGCAGTTTATTTGTCGGAGTTACGGCGTCTAAGTACACACTGCAATTTCCCTAATTTGGAAAGAATGTTAAGAGACAGGCTGGTGTGCGGCGTGCGTGACAAGGCTGTCCAACACGCCTAATTGTCTAAGAATCCACTGAGCTTCAAGGATGAAGTGTATATAGCTATGGCGGCAGAGGCAACAGTGAAAAACATCTCTGACCTGTGGTGTACTGGATGGGAGGTAAATTCAATGGAATATGATAGGCATTTAGTGCATGCCGTAGTGGGAAGGAAAAGTCGTGCAGATAGGCGTACAGACACCACAGTTAGTGACGACAATATGGTAGCAAAGCAAAGAGAGATTCCGCCGAACCAGCAGTGTTGGCGATGCTCAGCGAACCATGCACCAGAAAAAATGTAGTCGTGAAACCACGGTCTGCCGGTTTTGTTCTAAACGTGGTCATTTAAAAGACGGTGTGTATTAAGAAAAAGAAGCAAGGTTCAGGCACTAGCTGGCAGGGAAAGGATAGGAGCCAAGTATATGCAGGTAAGACTCATGTGTTAAATTCAGTAAAGGATCTAGGTGGGTATAGCGATGAAGAAATGGGGATGTACAGTCTGAACAGCCTTCACACACTGAGAATAAGGGGCCATGTGTTGTTGATATTTTGTTGGATGAAAAAAAAAAACATAGCACGGAGATAGATGCCGGAGCAAGTTTTTCCGTTATTAGTTGGGAAACTTACAGGTCTCTGTGGCCGCAGTTACCTCCATTGGATACTTGTAACATCGCTTTGCGTACTTGGTTCCAAGAACAACTGCAAGTTAAGGGAGCGAAATTAGTTTGAGTGGAAGTGAGTGAGAACGGAAAATCAGCGTCACTTCCAGTCATAGTAGCCACTGGAAATGGGCCCACTTTGTTCGGAAGGAATTGGTTCGAGCCCCTAGGAATTTCAGTAACTGGTATTTTCACAATCCATAGTTATGGGGTGAAATTAAGTGATGTACAGGGAGGGAAAGTACCAGGAAATAATTTGGGAAACCAATGGATGAAAGAAATGGCATCAAAATTTCCAGGAGTATTTGACAACAGTAGCTTGGGTCAATACAAGGGTCCACCAGTTACACTTTCACTCCAAGAAGGAGTCAGGCCAATTTTTGGAAAATCAAGACCAGTGTCTTTTGCGATCAGAGGTAAAGTAGGAGCAGCCATTGACAGGCTTGTTTCACTTGGTGCCTATGAGCCAGTGTCTTATTCTGAATGGGCAACATCCATGCAAGACAATGTGTTACCCATTGCCCACAATAAATTAAGCATTGGCATCACTAACTGATGGGAAATACTTCACAAAATTAGATTTAGAAGATGTGTAGATGCAAGTGGAAGTCAATGATGCAACAGCAGATATTAACTGTCAACACAATATTAAAGGCCTTATTAAGGTTCGTCGTCTACAACTTGGAGTGAGTAGTGGCCCTGCAGTATTCCAAAGACAAAACACTATTAGCGGGAGAAGAAGAAGTAGTAGTGTTATTAGATGATGTACTAATTGCAGGTCCAACTGAAGAGGAACATTGGTCACGAGTAACGGAAGTAGTAGCTAGAATTGACAAGGAGGGGCTGCGACTGAATAAGTCTAAATGTGTATTTGCATGTACAGTTGTGAATTTTCTGGGATACAAAATAGATGCAGAAGGCATTCACCCAACACAAGATAAGGTAGAAGCTATTCGTAAGGTACCAGTACCCAAAAGTAAGAAAGAACTGCAATCGTTTTTGGGCTTACTTAATTTTTACGAGAGATTCTTGAGAGATAAGGCTAATGTACTGGAACCTGTACATCTCCTTGATAATAATGTTGTCTGGGAATTTGAAAACAGAACATGCAGAAGATTTTAATTGAGCCAAGGAATTACTGCAAGCTGAGTGTGTACTTGTGCTCTATGATCCTTTAAGACCTCTTGGTTTAACATGTGATGCCTCTGAGTATGGTGTTGGGGCAGTTTTGGCACATGTAAGGGATGATGGCGAGGAAAGGCAAGTGGCATTTGGATCACATACACTGCATAAATGTGAACATAACTATGCACAAATTGATAAAGAAGCTCTGGCAGTGCTTTTTGGCGTGATTAAATTTTGACTGTACTTAGCAGGCAGATCCTTCATGGTGGTTACAAATCTCAAACCATTGCTACGACTATTAGATCCAAAGCCTCCTACTCCTGACATACTTTCACCCCGAATGTTGCATTGAGTTTGCTGTTAGGCATGTATGACTACCAGATGGCGTACAAGTCGGGTTTCAGATTGGACATACAGATTCCTTGAGCAGATTGCCCGAGTCGGGACCCACTCTTGAAGTTCCAGTGGTGGCAGAGGTTCTTATGCTAGAATAAATGCTAGACACTCCTTTGGATGCACAGATGGTGACTTTAAGTGTTATGGAAGATCCAGTGTTGAAGCTGGTCAAACATAATGTGTTGCATGGGTGGCCACAAGCGATCTCAAATGACCATATTGGAATCGAAATTTGGAACTATCAATCTACCGTGATTGTGTGTTATTGGGTAATTGAGTGGTGATTCCCTACCAGTTACGAGGTGATTTGTTGCAAATGCTGCATGTATCGCACGATGGGCTGGTACATTCCAAAACCATAGCTCGAAGTTATGTGCGGTGGCCTAAATTGGATGAAGAGATTGAAAGGATAGTCAGCTGCTGCCAAATATGTCAGTCAGAATGCAGAGCCCCAGTGAAAACACAAGTGCCATGGGATGTACCACAACATCCATGGTCCTGCCTACACATTGACTTTGAATGCCCTTTTCAAGGAAAAACATTCCTAATCGTCATTGATGCATTCTCAAAATGGCCTGAAGTAAAAATTATGCAATCAGTGTCGTCAACTGTAGTGGTACAACAACTTCGAAGAATTTTTAGTACTCGTGACATTCCAGATATGGTTGTGGAACTGCCTTTTCATCAAGTGTGGTGAAAATATTTCTAAAGAAGAATGGGGTTACTTACAGATACACGCCCTCATATCACCCAGCTAGCAATGGACAAGCTGAACGGACTGTACAAACGGTCAAGGATAAGTTCAAAAAGTTAAAAATGTTTGATTGGAACACAAGGCTACAAAGAATGCTATTTTCATTATGCACAACTCCAAGCACAGTTACACAGCAAACACCTGCAGAACTGTTGATGGGTACAAAGTTACAAACTATTTGGGACAAATTGTTTCCACAGTCAACTTTAAATGCAGTAGAAGTACCAGCTACTGAAGTTGTAAGTGGTATGTTGGGAATGTTTAACGAAGATGACACGGATACATAACTATGCGGCAGGACCAAAATGGATCCCAGGAGTAGTTGTAAACAGACAGGGCTCAGTGACATACCAAGTACAACTGGAAGATGGTCGTATGACACGAAGGCATGTTGACCAGATTCTGCAGTGCACTGTTACTGGAAGAGTTTCAGACCAGTCAAAAGACTGCGTAAGAGCAGAATCACGAAAATATCACAGCAGACAAGGTCAAGAGAGCCTGAGAGTAACACAAGAATGTACTGGTAGACCACCGACAGGTGTATCTGGAAATAACCCTAAATACCTTCAGGGGAATGTCCAACGAGCTGCACATCCTTCGACATCAAATGTTTCAGAACGAGTACAAGAGCCGCATCTTTCAACATCGGAGTTTTCCAAACTGGCTGCCATTTTTTGGGTTTCCAAATGAAGAAGCTCAAACATATCAATCTATTACGCAGCAGCAGATAAGGGCAGATCTTGGAGAGACGCTAGAGTTCTTGCTGCAGGAAGACTCAACTCAGCATTGTAAACGGAACCGAGAGTGTAAACTCCAACCTGTGATCGTGAGAGAATCCTCTTCAACCGGAATCAAAAGGGATCCGAAGAGATTGAGTGATTATGTTATTCGTTATAGGCCTATGTCAACAATTAGTAGTATTATGTACTGTATGGTAGAAATGATTCTTGGAGGGAAGGAATGTTATGTATGAGACTGTGTAAGACTTAAGTTGGTAGTTGTGAGCATTTTTATGCTGTAAACAAATTGTTTCAATATTGCCTGGCAAGCTGGACAAAACGACGTCCGAGCGGCAATCAGGTCAGCGTTGGGAAACCATGGAAGACAGCAACTCACCTCACCCCTTTCGTAGTTGCACAATATCGAGGACAAGCACGCCGATATATGGCACTGTTACCAAGCAAACGGGGTCTGTCTGTCTGTCGTTCTGTCGTCGGTCGGTCATCCACCAGCACTCATCAGATCAACAGCAGTGCAGTTCTCCGCCAGGGACTCGGGATCGAGCCCCGGCGGGTGCGTGCTCGTCCGTCGATGCCGTCTTCTCATCAATCCATCTTCGGTAAGGTCGTCAGGTCTCGTTATGTGGCAGCAACTCTCATCTTAATATAATAACTAATAATCAGTAATATTGCGCTCCCCTCCTAAATAAATAGAACACATTGTAACCTATTTTGTATTCAGAGTACCTGCCATTGTAGTATAGTAAATACCCGTTTAACCACAACTGTCTTAAAGTCATTAACCCTAAATAACGTCTAAATAAACCCACAGTGTAGCTACCATCTGAGTGAAACTCCCCAAACTAATAATAACTTATGAACCCCAATATAATAACAACTTACAAAATAAATCTTTATGTAACAATGGTGCAGGCGCCTTTCGCTCCTCACCTCTCACAGCCAAGCCACCATCCCCCCAAATTAATAAACTTAAAATTTAGTCAAATTATTAATTGAATTAATTTCCCCACCCACCCACCTGTAAATTCTAGTATAAATATAAAGTCAAAACTCCAATGGTAGGTTTTTTAATTTATCCTGTAGCAAGCAATTGTAAATCAGCGTGCATCCCCCAAATAATTAATTAACTTTGATTAATTGAATTAATTTCCCCACCCACCCACCTTAATGATAAAATGTTCAAATTCATCCCGTAACAAGCAAATTAAAATCAGCCTCCGTCCCCCATTAATTAATTAACTTTGATTAATTGAATTAATTTCCCCACCCACCCAACCAGTATAATTCTTAATTATAATATTGAAATTTTTGTTAAAACCAATTTAAATTATTGTGATAGTAAAATATTCCAATTTAGTTGCTCTTAAAATATTATTTCAATAGTTCAATCAGTTAATAAGTTCTGAGATTTAATAATACAGTTATTATAGCAATTTAAAACAATTAAGTAAATGTGTTGCAAACTTTCTTTTTAATAACATTTTAATGCATTTACATCTTAATTATTCCTCTGTGTGTGCCATAATTACGTAATTTCATTAGAATAGTTAATAACCACATTCAGCATTTAATATAAAATTTAAAACATGTATTAAATTTAAAACACAATTAATATTTAGTAGCATTCATTTGGTCGCTAATGCGAGTCAGGTAGTTGTGAATGTAATGCCGTTGTGCTTTACAAAGTTACTTAATTTGTTTTCAATAGTACATTATATTGTTACTTCGCTGCCATACGGAAGGCAGAGTTCATACAGTAGCTTCTTCCAGTTCGCGCGCACGCCTGCACACACAGCAGTGCGGCGGCCCACTTACAATGAATTCGCAACTCAGCTTACAGTGCTACCAACTTCTTGTGTCGAGCGGTGAAGCGAGGCAGGTTGACAAACTTAACCTTACGTTACCGTATCATGTATTAGAAGCTTGTTTAGTTATTCTTTCCACTTTAAATCATTTCATTATCCTTTCACTATCACTTTCACTTAAGAGATATGAGGCAACACAAGTACTAAGAATGAGAGTCGTTATGTTCATTCAGAACTGTGGTCCAGGACTTAGCCAATCTTGAGGTAGCGGACGTAAAACATATGTTACAGCAGCAGAGATGAGGAATATGATGGGTGATAGAACTGTGAGGTAGGAACCTATACAGATTCAAACACACAGTCAAACGTTTTCACCAAACATTCACACCTCACACTACATACACATATTTGAATTTTATTTTATTTTATAAAAATACAACTTGTTTCTTAAAGAAAAAAGATAGCTATAGCTGTTAAATCAAAGTAAAATTGAAAATTATACATAAAAATAATTTTTTAATGTATTGCTGTCTACAAAAAAAGTATATATCCATATAGTAAGATCTATATTACTAGGTTAATCTGTTATCATTACAGTTACTTGTAAAAAGAAAGTTAAATTTCATAAATGTGTTAAAAAGCCTATAAAATGTATATGGCTGTCCACAAACAAATAAATATGCATATAGAAATGTAAACGTCTCTAGAAATATCTACTTCTCTTTACAGTTCATTTATATGAAAATAACTTAATATTATAAAAGAATCACCGTAGCTTCAGTAAATATCATAAGTGTAAATTTTTATTTTTGTATATTTGCTATAAAATTATGCAGTAGAATTCACATTATAGTGAAATATTAGTATTTGAGCTTTGTGAATAGGAGAACTGTATAAAAAATCTGATTATGAAAAAATTGAGTTATCTATAATATTATATTATTGAAAAAATTACAGAAATTCCAATTTTTAATTTAATGTGAAAAAAATTATATTTATGTACACATTTTTAGACTACCTACAAAAAAATTGTAATTATTAGTTCTTAGGTACACGTAGTTGAATTCAAATAGCACAAGTTTTCTTGTATTCCGATCCCAACAGAGTTGAAATTTAGGGGTTAGTGTGCAGCTGCAAATATTTAATTTAATTATTCAGATTTGATTCACAATATAATAACTTTTACATATACTTCTAAATTTCAACTTCACTTCTTATTCTACGTCCAAATCCTACGCCATGGCCATCCAAATTTAAGTATATATAAAACAAAAAGATAAGACTGAAACTGTACACAAATAAATGTTATTAGGTAGTAGTTAGTAGTATATAACCATGTGTAACATTGTAATTTATTGTTTTACAATAGTGAATTCTCTTTCAGCTCACCCATTGTACACATAATACTCAATTTGTAAGAGGGGCGCGATATTGTTTGTATTCAATTATTATTATTTTCCATTTAATGATGTTAAATATAATTCTTTGCCTTTTTATAACTTATATGTAATATGAGACTATAGCTTCTAATGGAAAGTTTTCAAATTAGTTTCCATATATATACAAACATTTAGTACAGCTGGCGCGATTCGCGATACCACACTCGTTATGTCTGCCGCGGTCGTGTGGAAGAATTATGCACGCCTTGCACAAGTTCAAGGACACGCCGGCCAACCTTAGTTCAGCAGAGTACAACTGATGCTTGTATACAGACTGTCAACGTCAAGTAGGCAGTTCCTTCACCTTAGTTATTCGTCTTTCTCTAGTTAGTCCATACAAGTAATTCCTATCCACATGGAAGAGTATAACCACCTTCTCCATATTCCCACTGTCAGAAAAAATTCCAGATTTGAGTCCAACATTCACATCAATCTCGGACCGGCCTAAAGATCCAGGGACGGATCTTTTTCGAAAATTGGGGGGTAATGTTGCAATATTGCCTGGCAAGCCGGACAGCAAGACGTCCGAACGACAATCAGGTCAGCGATGGGAAACCACGGAAGACAGCAACTCACTTCACCTCCCTTGCAGTTGCACAATATCGAGGACAAGCACGCCGATATATGGCACGGTTACCAAGTAAACGGGGTCTGTCTGTCGTCGGTCTGTCGTCCACCAGCACTCATCAGATCAACAGCAGTCCAGTTCTCCGCCGGGTACTCGGGATCGAGCCCCGGCGGGTGCGTGCTCGTCCGTCGATGCCGTCTCCTCATCAATCCAGCTTCGGTAAGGTCGTCAGATCTAGTTATGTGGCAGCAACTCTTATCTTAATATAATAACTAATAATCAGTAATATTGCGCTCCCCTCCTAAATAAATAGAACACATTGTAACCTATTTTGTATTCAGAGTACCTGTCATTGTAGTATAGTAAATGCCCGTTTAACCACAACTGTCTTAAAGTCATTGACCCTAAATAACATCTAAATAAACCCACAGTGTAGCTACCATCTGAGTGAAACTCCCCAAACTAATAATAACTTATAAACCCCAATATAATAACGACTTACAAAATAAATCATTATGTAACAAAATGACAGTCGAATTTTTATCGTATACATAATGATTTTAAACGTAAATAAAGGACGGCAAGTTACAAGTAATTATTTATTAACATCCTAGAACTAGGACTTAATAAGTATGCATAGTACCATTGATTATATCATGAAGGTAATTGAATTCGCGAAATTTTCCTTTCCCTATGTATTACACAAAACTTCAACAATATACATAACCTCAACAATTTAAGTGCAACACGATTAAAACAAAGCAAAGAGAAAAAATAACTTGTATGCTTTGCATAATATGACACAGCCCATCTAGTGTACAAATTTAAACATAATACAATACAGTGGTCGTTACATGCATACTTAATAAGGAGAAAGGATCACAACAGTACAAAAGTTACACTTATAAACGTTACAATACTAAACTGTACAATACTTGAGCCTAATAATTTCAGATCTTTATAATAATTACTTTTGTATAAACTAATGCATCAGGGTTTAGCAATACAAGACGTTATATAAAGTAGTACGTGCATTACTTGGAGTGACATTTGCTCTAGGTAATAGAAAGTTAAAATATACAACTGACTACAATATGTATCAATTTATTAGTAAATTCATTATTCTGCTAGGCTACCTTTTAAACTCAAAATAAAATCCTCTATTTCTTGTAGGGTGAAAAAACATGCACTATAAAATATTTTATGAGTTATTTTGTTAAATTTGTTTATGTTTGTTTCTGAAGTTATTTATTTCGGTAGAATATTATACGTTCTAAGACCAGTATTGTAAAGACCATTTTTCAAGAATTAAGCTTTTTTGTTGTATGATTCATAGTTTATTACTGTTTCTTGTAGAGTAGTGATGTATATTTTCATTTTTTAGGCAATTATGTATATTGCATTTAACAAATTTAAGAATGTGTATGATGTATTTAGTACATACTGTTTTAATATTATATGCTAGGAAGATAAGTTTGCAGGTATTTCTTTTATTGGTATTAAATACAATGCGTATGGCCTTTTTCTGTATTATGAATATTCTCTAGCTGTGTCTTGAGCCTCCCAAAAATTCAATTCCACATATCATTACTGAATGGAATTGAGCAAAATATATAATTTGTAGTTTTTCTGTATCTACCATAGTCTGAAACGCTCGTAACACGAAATAATTAGACGAAAGTATATGTTCTAATGATTATATATGCTGTATCCATGTTAAGTTCTTGTTCAACTGTAATCCTAACAATTTTACAACTGCTACGTCTTCGATTACGTTGTTATAGTTTGTTAGGATTGGTGTGTAATCTTTGCCTTGTTTACTTAAACGAATGTATCTGGTTTTTTAAACGTTCAGTACTAGTTTATTCATCTGAAACCAATTCTCTATTGTAGATAGATTATTTCAGTAATGTGTTTAAGGCTATATTTGTCATATCCTGAGGTGACTAGTATGGCATCATCTGCAAAAAAAAAGAGTTAATTTTCCATTTTCAATATCGTTTGGTAAATCATTTATATATATATATATATATATATATATATATATATATATATAAGGGACCTAGATGTTATAGAACCATCAGTCAGCCCATGATCCTCTCCAAATGTGCTAGTAAGGAAGATAGATGGGTCTCTGAGATTTTGTGTTGATTACCACCAGCTAAATTATGCAACTAAATATGATTCTTACCCTCTGCCTAGGATAGACGACACCCTACACAGCCTAGCAGTAGCCAGATGGTTCTCAACCTTGCTTAACCACACAAATATTAGCTTACAGCTTCTTTCTTAGCTTTTCAACATACTGAAACGCCTCCACTAGAATATGCAGGTAGCTACAGTAATGAAAACCAAGCATCATTGCTTACAGTACAAATACTGTATTACATTCCTTGCATTCGTAAACCGCACATGAATTTTCAGCCAACAGAGATGGTTTGTAAATAAAAACTAATAAATTACATGTTAAAATAAGTATTTTGAGACATTGAATGAATTATCTACTTGAGATCGTACGGACCACTTCTGCAGTTTGAGTTGTTCTTGTAGTAGGCTAGAAACAAACATGAAAATAGTAATACATGAGTAATATGGTAGTTCAAAAGTCCTGATTTTTTAGAAAAACAGCATTGCCTACAGACGGTTCTACCGATGAGAGTTTTCATTTAGGCCCTTTTTTTTGCGTCCGTATGAAGAAAAAATGAAAAAAAAAAAAAAAAAAAAAACTTCTGGAAAGGAAAAATTTACAAATTGAAAGGTAATAAAAATAATACACAATTTTTCCCTTTATTGGGAAAAGAACATAGTAGAGTATCTTGTACATAAACAAAATTACATTACCTTAGCATTGTTGAGTACATATTTACATTATACTCAAGTGGCTGATTAACAAGTTATTTTTGTAATGTAATTGATAGTGTATAAAAACACATCATTTCTGATAATTTCTTGGCGGTATAGATGTTAGTATCTGAAAAAATGTTACAAATATTGAAGTAATAATCCATGATTAGAATCACGTGCCAAATACACAGTTATACAGTTCTTTCCGGCAACAGTGCACTATGAAAGGTTTTTCTGAAATAGGTACTCATGATATATTTAATTTGAAACATTTGTCTCGAAGTTAACACACATAGAAATAATTTTTGTATAGTCGAATTTCATTTACGACTGCAAGCTACGCAGAGTACCTAAAAGAATAGTTATTTTTTCTGTACATGCATTACATTTAAAATAAGGATACTTAAAAAAATACTTGCAAACGTATGTACCTCTAACAAATACTAAATACAGAGGTGGGCAGTGGATTCAGCTTCCAGTTGGCTACTGATAGGTTGTGGTCTTGGACAGAGGAGAACAGAACGAAAATAAATGTGCGTAAAACCAAGTTGTTGAGGTTTACTGTGAAGTGGGTGGTGAGTAGAGAGGTATACAGATGGGATAGGCAGTAGATAGAGGAAGCACACAGCAAGGGAGCCCATCTTATAGATTGTAAGGATGGGGACAGATCATAATATATGTTTATGTCAACAGGAACAGATTTAGTCTGTGTATAAATTTGTAGCCACTAGGATATTTCGACACATGAAACCGCATTGATTACGAAACATATCAAACTGTAAATAGTTTACTATACATTTTATTAAAAAACTAAACTAAACACATTGTGGAACATCTGTTACGAGGGGGGCTCAGCCCCATACTGCCCCTACCCCCTTATGGGCGCCCTTGAGGGGTTGTGATACAGGCTGATCTAAGGTGGACAGAGTGGTTAAAAAAGGAAGAAGGGCTTTAGAACTGCTGGGGAGGGTGTTGAAAGGAGTTAGTTGGGAAGTAAAGGGAAAGGCATATTGCACGATGGTTCGTCGAGTCCAGTATTGGAATATGCTACCGTGACGGAGTTGATGACTGTGAGGGGGAATGGGAGATTTAAGAACGGACTGCAGGATTGGCGCTGTGGGGATGGGGAGGAGTCTGCTCGCCGCCAGGCGCTAGTCCAATTGCGAGTGTGAAACCAGTTAACTTTCCCAGTTTTTGTTTATGATGTACATACAGCATAGTTTCAAGTTACAGAGATATTCTTGTGACATTATTTTTAATACATATAAAACTACATTGCATATTTTTGTCAGAGTAAAGTGTATAGATTTCAGGTTATATTTATAATGTACAACGATACTCCTTTTAGGTTTAAAATTAAATTTAATTAATAGTGAGGAAAGGTAATATTCAAAAACATAAAAGATAAGTTGAAAGTGATTAACAAGCTAAAAATTTTACGATATTTATTTACAAGTAGATAACAATCAACAGTGATAAGGGAAAATTTTTGGGCAGACATATTTTCACTGCACAAAATTTTTAAATTGAATATTCGTACCGGTTTAAAGCAAATGCAACGCTTCAAAATAGCTTAATTTCAACAATAAGGAAGAAAGTAGATTAAATTTACATTAGGCCTAAATTTAAGTGTTATTAACACTGCGACTTTAGTCTAAACTGAAAACATTTTTAGAATTTTACACGTATTTTAATGTAAAGTAAAGTTTGCACAAACTAGTGTAAAGTAGACAGGACAGCGTTTCAAACTTTAAATGAATTACCAGTAAATCATATTGTTTCCTAGGTCTTATTTGCAAGTTGCACAGTATTACAAAAATTGTTACATCTTGTTTACAGAGCATGCAATATCTCTTAAATTCTTTTAGTATTTTTATTAAAGTATGAGGGTTACAGAAAAACATGAAAATTCCTTATAAGGCAGCATTAAGTCATAAAAAATAAATAAAAAGTAGCATATTTTAGTAAATTATGTGCAAAAATAAGACTTTCTTAAAAAATTTAACTATTGAAGTGAGGGAAATGCTTGAGCATGTCAATGTAATGTTTTTTTACATTAACCTAGAAATGTGTAAAATAATTCCCAAAAACCGGTTATTTTATTTCTACAGAAATTTTTTTCTATTTACAAGTATTTACTATAAGCTTTCTACAGCTGTAAGTACACTTGCCCTCCCATTTTGTCCTCATACATAAAGAACTTGGAGGGATGGTGTATTGTGTATGTGTTTTGTTGAGAAACGATAAAATACAAGAGAGCATATTTGAGTTATGTATATATACACACACACATACACACACAGTGAGGATCAGAATTCATGTGCCAAACTCTGGGACGGGGTTGTTGATGTAAAATAAGGTGGGGTAACATTGACCAACACTAATGTGTGGTGTAGGCTAGAATAAAAGAGCTACGCAACTTTGAAAACTAAATTTTGAAATACATTTTTGAAAAATACTATAAGTATAAGAAATGGAGCCACCAAAATTGCCATAGAGCTCTAAGAATTGGAGCAAAACAATTTGTGAAAATGCGGTTGACACCACGTTCCCATTTCATTGCTTATGTAGGGATTACTCAACCTATTTGGGTAAGTAACTTTTAAATACTAAGCGGTAGTAAAATAGTCTATGCATATCATTACTTATCGCGCAAAATTAAGGGAAAGTACCTATTGTGGTAATTCACTCCGGTAAACCGTTTTCGAGAGAAAAAAAAAGAATCAAATTACGAAGGCGCAGTATAACCCCCCAGAGGTAGGCAATACAACGGCTAGCTGAGCCATGTTAATTGAAGCATATAATGGTTAAATTGAGTACAGTAGCGAGAGGAACAGCCACATCTGACGTACCATAATTCCCACCACATGCACCCTAAAGGCAACCAAATGCGCTACAATGATAACATGTGTGCTGGTACTGTCAACAATCATTTGTTGGTATCTTATTTGCTACCTGGCCGTTTCAATTGAGTCCATTTCTTAACGTTTCTGCAGGATGAATTGCCGGAATTTCTTGGAGAATACCATTAGCAATTCACCACACCATGTGGTTTCAGTACGATGGGGCACTACCACAATTTTCTGCTGCCATATGCCGCCATCTTAACACCACGTTTGCAGGTTGCTGGATACGCAGAGAAGAGCCCATCCACTAGCAGGCTCGACCTCCAGACCTGACCCCATTGGATTTTTATGGGGTCATACCAACTCCCTGATGTACGATACGCCTGTGACTAGCACTAGCCAGGAAGACCTCGTGGCTGTGTGATAGCCACATTTGATTGTGTACGTGCCATACCAAACATTTGTGCTCGAGTCCAGGCTAACCTGATCCGCCGTTGCCGGCTGTGTGTTGAAGTGGAGGGGGGAAGGCCATTCGAACACTTATTGTAAATACGTATTGATGTTAGTAAATACGTATGTAGTACGTGCAAATACGTTGTTCCTATTTGTGCTCTGTTCCTTGTTCTGTACGCATGATCTCTCGTAATCTAACCATTAAGGCAGTTGTTGGTGTCGGCAGTTACCGCTGTCCAGCGTGTTTTCTCAAGATTAATTCAATTTCCTTCCTCTTGCATTCCGCCGCGGCTCCATTTCCACGTTATTTCACCACCGTGAACTCTCAAGAAATTGCAGTTTTGAGGCTGACGTATGTAGCGAATATAATTTCCCACGTGTGAGACGCGAAAACCGGTGGGTGATTAGGCCGACTTTGCTACACGTGACGTACTAACTGGCACACATTATTTTTAGTACTATTTTTTCTGTGGCACTTTGAGTAGTGACTCTACACTTTAATTTGTAGGTAGTATCAAATACCTCATCATTTCAGCTTCTTTTTTATCTTATTAATTCGAGTGGAACTTTTTGCTGACGTTAGTACAAAAGAATGATGTTTTCAGCTATTTGTTGTGCCCCAAAATCATGATTCTAATAAGAATGCTGAATGTTTAAACGTTATTATTCCATGTGTGTGTTATTTTTGTAGATACACAGGTTGAGAATACCTTTCACAGTTTCGCTTGAAAATAAAACGAAATCACTTGACATGAAACAGAAGTTGTTACTATAAAATGTTTGTACTAGATCATATGTTATTAGAATTTAAGTGATTAATTTTCCTTTCTTTTGTCTAATTTTATATGAAATAAATTTTTTGTTAAAGCAATTAATTTTCTAAAAATATACATAGTTGCATTTGTAAACGCAAATTTCATCAGTTTGCCAATGTTGATATGTTTAATTTATTAATAACTTTATAATGTGTATATACCATAGTTAAATGTAAAAAAAGGCGTACGCCTTAATTTCGCCATGTAAAAAATTAAGACGTTAATAAAATTATAATAAATACAGCACTGTTCATGCGTGCAAGTTGTCATAACGCCACCCAAATACCGTTACTGTACTCAATTTAACCATGCAACGCTGCAAATTGCGTAACTCAGAAAGTCATTGTATAGCCTACCTAAGTGCGATTACAATGCGCCTTCGTATTTTGATTCTCATTTTCTGTAAAACGGTTTACCAGAGTGAACCAACACAAGAGGTACATTCCCCTTCATTTTGCGCGATAAGCAATGATATGCATATAATATTTTATAAGAGCTTAGTATTTAAATGTTACTTTCACAATTAGGTTGGGTATCCCCTACATAAGCAGTGACGGGGAATGTTGCATCAACCATATTTTCACAGATTTATTTGCTCAGATTATTTGTGCTCTATGCCAACTTTGGTGGCTCCATCTCTTATACTTTCTAGTATTAAAAAAAAAATGCATTTCAAAATTTTGTTTTCAACGTCGTGTATCTCCCTTAATATTCACCGTATAATAGTGTTGGTCGATGTAATATCCTATTTTATGTAAACAATCCTGTCCCGGAGTTCGGCACATGAATTCTGGTCCACGCTGTATTTCGTGATTGAAGACTGCGAAATCGTGGCCACTAAATCCGGTATTACACGACACGTGCTGCCTTACTTATTTTTGTCCAAACTCCTCTGAGGTCTCTTGTGGGAAAGGATCAACTGGTGCCATGCGATACGACATCAAAGATTCCTACAACAAGACAGAAACTTGCGTACTACCGCGACACTCTTGGTATTACTAACAACATATAACATTAGTCAATGCAAACCAATCTGAACTGCAAACTACTTGATTCTGTTCAAAACTATATACAATCTAACGGCGCTTCTTGAGTCACAATTGGTGAATTATAAGTATCCCATTTTTATCGTGTATATGTATTTAGTGATAAATAATTGTTTATCAATGCAATTCTTACTCAATGAAAAACTTACGACAAACGTTTTAAAAAAAATCACATAATAATTATATCTGAAACCTCTTTCACCAAAACCCGGGGGGTTTGAATTTAAATGTTAAATCCGTTATGCTAGCAGCGGTAACTATATATAACACATACGTGCACATACACACGCAATATTAACTCGGAAATGTTTATGTCCTAGAGTAAAATCAACCTTTATCGAGAGTCCATCTCCGAAAGTCTATCGTTACATTGTCATAGAATCTGCTGTGTTACTTAGATAATTGGTTAACCAACTGACGACGATGAAACCAATAAAATCACATTTCTGAACGTTACGAGACCACGTTTGGCGATGTAGGTACAACGCTCACCCTCCACCAAGAATACCCGTGATCGATTCCGCTCTCGAGGTGGGATTCCCTGCAGTCGGGTACCTACCCATACTATTATCTTCCATTATTCGGAACTTCGTCATTTTTTATCTGTCAATTCACATTTGGCTGTAGTAAGAGGCGTTACATTTGAGAATGATTCATCTAGACATTTAAACAATGTACTTAAGGCCAGGCTTCGCTTTGCGGTGTTACAGTAAGAAGTTCTCACATGTGGCAACCTAAATTTCCCTATAAAAATTTACGCCGAAACGTCAGTTGCTACAAAACTACTTAGTTTTGAAAGTACATGCAACCAACTTGTTAAAAAAAATTAATATATTTTGGTTATATGCCATTGCAATATTATGATTTTACTATCGATATAATAAATTGTTTGATACAAATCGAAGGCACCGCCAAGTTTCAATTGCGATTTGTTAATTCGTGCCTGGATCCGCAAGGAATATTTTAAAATTCATTATAAAAATTCTACATACACTAAGTACAATTTTGTTACACTGGTATTTCACTTGACACAAATAAGACCACCAGCAATACAAAAAAAAGTCCAAGCGATTGCTTGTAAATACTGTATTTTAAAAACTCATTCGAAACTGACTCAAATTAAAAATGCTCGTTCGGTTCTTTCAGCACGATTTTCATTTGTGATGTGTTTAGTGTTTTGATCCGCTGAAATGGCCTAGTTACCAAATCGTAAATTAGTACTTCGCTTGCGGCTTTTTGCAAATAACATTTTGTTTTTCAAAGCATAAACTAATCCATGAATTGTAGGTCTAGTTGCTTTATTTTCCTGCGAAGCCGAGGTTAACGCAATATCGGTTTTTCTCGTGTTAACACCCGTATATCTCGTTTATTACGCCATAAATGTCGAGCGTGGTGGAGGATTACGGCCAGGGTTGGTGTTTACAGATGTGCGTGCTGCGTGTTTATCCAGGTGGCGCGTGTGCGCGTATGGACATTCAGATATATGAATATTTATATAAATCTACAAGCACATATGCGTTGTGTTCTGCTCGGTCTCTGGCCACTGCGTACAAGCCGCGGCCGTACTCGTGTGCAGTGCGTTGCCACATAAAACCAACAATTTTTGCCTGACTAGTGGACCTTTTATGGTGGCCATCGTGGTGACAGTTACGAATCGTCAGAATCTAGCACTGGCTTGAGTCACGTCCGCAAAACAGCCAGTCGGTAGATAGCATGTAATCATTTCAGAATATTTCAGATATGGGTCAATTTTAACTGTTAAATTTTCTACAAAAGCTATAAAAAGGAAAAGGAAAAGTCACGATTTCAAATAACTTGCAAGTTAGAATCCACTATCGTATGAATTCTCAAGACCCGTCTGTTCATTCTGTTACGATTACCAAGAGCCTCGCCTGGACGACGGGCTATCGACGACGGCAGTGCAATTAGGTCGGTAGTTGCACACGACAAGGGCCTCAGCGATTCTCCCCACCTGCACTGAAGGTGAAAATATAATGCAATGTATTGGGGGAATCGAGGTCTGTCTCCTTCAAGCCTTCAAGCCGTTACCAGCTCGCCAGGATGGTCCTGGGTCGAGACCCACGACGTGCCCCCGTCCGTCGATAGCCGACACATCCATCATCAGCCTCCGGCATCATGCTAACGGTGAGGTCTAAGGTGTCCGAAGTGTCACCCATCATAGAGTAGAGTGTAAACATAACTAACTAAACAGCCGCTCCCCTCCTATCTAAATTATGCAGTATAGCCTTGTAGTATTCTGTTATGTAAATTATGTAAAGTAAAGCCACCATAATTATATTAACATATTTCATTTAACCGTAACCCTCGCCCTTAACTTAACCGCTTAACTAGTTTCAGTATAAAGTGTCTACCTCTGACTACAGCCACCCATCCACTTTAAATTATACGTAAAACGACTTAAATATTAATTTTGCAACAGTTCACTCTCGACTGTTTCAGTGAACAGATGATAGACAAATGGTCCAGGCTTGAGTATACACGTGATGGTGACGTATGAGGAACTGAAATTTTTTAAATATATGGCACGGCTAGATAAGGACGTTTCGCGAATTCAATGACCTGCATGATAGAATCAAATATCCTATGCCTACTCCAGCCCCGACCAATTTGTCCACTAGCTTCTACTCAGTTGAACAACAGACAATGGCCGAATAGACGGGGCTAGAATTAGCATAGGACAATGGATTCTAGCATGCAGGTGATTGAACTCGCGAAATGTCCCCATCTCTAGTCATTGCTTGCGAATGTTGCTGAATCTGACTCAGCAACAGTTGCTGGCAGTGTCGTATATTCAACAAAACACTTCAATTTGACATAAACCTAAATTTCAAAAATAAATTGAATATCAGACAGTGTATTCTAATATGGAGGTCATTGACATCGCGAAGTTTTTCTTGTTCTAGCTATAGAGTAGTGCTTTAGGTATTCTTCCTACTTTTATATTTTTTATCCGGCCATAAAACTGTAAGTTCACGGGAAGACTATGACTCGAGTTGAACGTTCTGTGCGTAGAGGTGATGAGGCAAATGGAGAGTAAGCAAATGTCGACCCTAGTGGACGCACATTCCCGGGCCTTGGTCGCGAAAACTAACCGTAGGTCGGAGGAATCCTTACTCCAATATAAACCTGTATGAAAATCATTATCTCACAAATGAAAACGTATCATAACAAGTGGACAATTCGTACGTACTTTAAGATTTTAAATTTTATTGAGTATTTCATACCACCTCTACACATCGCCGAACATTCGACGAATGTACCCGAATGCGAGTGTGTAGACGGTCAGTCGTCTATTGTTCGTGCTCGCGCGGCGAATGTTCACCATTCGCACCGAATGCCGAGTGGTGATCCGTCTGGAGTAGGTTCTGTGTGCACGCATCAAAGGACGCTCGTCCCGAACACGAGTGCGTCCCTTCACACATTTGCCGAACATAGTAAAGTTGTGTGTTTACTGTCGAACGAGAAGCATGCGAGCTGTGATCTGAACGTCAGTGGGCCTACATTAGCGAAAATTACACAGTGGAGTAATGAACTGATTTAAACATGTTTACATGCGAATCATTTTGTCTTCAACATTCGTATTCGTCGACACGTTCGGCGAATGTGTAGATGCGTACATTCGTCTACAAATGATTCGCCAATACATTCGTCGATATGTTCGTCGAATGTGTAGATGCGTACATTCGTCCACAAATGATTCGCCAAAACATTCGGCAAATCGTTAGGCGATTCGCTCGGCATTAGTGCAGCGGCGCCATAAGACAGTCCACCACACAAATGCAGTGAACACTGTCTCGAATGCACAGTCACGTGAGGAGACATAGTTATGTTAAAGAAACTCACTTTCTTCTGCATTCGCGTTAATATATGTCCAATCCGCTTGCAGTAATTCGTAATAAAATAAATATATTTATTTTAACCATGTTGTTTGCGTGTTGCGACATATTGAGAACTTAGCAAAATTTCTGCTAAATATTATCGTGCGACTCAGAATAACTAAAATGCGTTGGAGTGTTGTTTTTTTTTTTTTTTCTAGTGAACAGTAAAACACTGACTGCAGTTTCTTATGAGAGACGCTCTTGGAAACGTGTTTCCTGTACGAGTTTCCTTATCCATTTACAAACTCTCCTTACATGTTCTGCTGCTGTGTGTTATGACACCGAAAACATATATCCCTACTGAATTAACAGTATGCATTGTTTAGTTTATACACTCAAAATAAACTGGCGTCAATTTCTGCGGAAAGGATGTTACACTGCTATCTTCAAAACACTAGAAATCATAATTTCAAAGCGCGTGTGAATTTTTCATTTATAACCTTCTTAAGATTTCCTCACATCTTTCCACCACTTAGAAAGCCGGGAGGGTAGGAAAGTGGTGAACATTAAAGGGAATGGAAAGGTAAGACGTTGAGCGATCGACTGGAATACTCAATCATTGATAAAATCTGAACTACTCATCACAATTCGATGGGACTTTTTCGTCAAGAAGATATTTTATAAGCAGACGTCTATTCATGCAGCACTAGTCAGTAGTATTTTGTTTTCAAGTAATTAGTTATAAAACGGTTTTTTAAATAATGACTTTAAACCACAAAATTTACAAAAATAGAAAACTGTATAATATTGTAATGATTAATATGATATATTTCAGGTCCCTATAGCAACCGAATTTAAAAAATACTCGTATTTTGAAATTCTGTTGTTATAGAAACCTCGGCATTATCCTATTAAAAATTATAAAAATTTGTGGTTTCAAACCCTGATTTTTCTAAAAACTGTATTTTATTATCACTAAAATGCAAAGCACTCTATCGCCTACTGCTGTATAAATAGACGTCCGCTTATAAAATTTTTATTCGGCAAAAAATCCCGTCGAATTGTGATGAGCAGTAGGCTATAGATTTTACAATCGATTGAGTATTCCAATCTTTCACTCGACATCTTACCTTTCCATACCCATTAATTGTAAAAATGTAAGGTAAAACATTTGGAATATATTACATGAATACAGTGTGCATGTATGTATAAAAATATATACTATTGAAAATGCGTTAAACAACCCTGTAAGAACCCTTGAATGTGCCCTAAATTTGTTATACAAGACGTGGAAGATGGCTCATGCGTCTGATAAAAATGCTAACTCCACGGGACGTGCAGAACATTAAAAGCAACATAGACACCTAATCAATAGCGCAGCCTCCCCGAATGTCAACAAATACAGTCATTCTAGTTTGCGGTCACCCGACCAAGAATAGATTGAATGTCTCTCTGTGATATGGTACCTTATTCTCGCTCGGAGTGGTAGGGCGGTGGTTGTCGCAGAAGAGTAACGTGGATGCCAGACAAGATTCTATCATGCTCTATAGGGTCAAGGTCTGGAAATCTTGCAGGCCATTGTAGAACGCTTACATTGTGTAGAACACGCAGGGTTGCTCTCGTGACAGAGGAATGCGTACCTTTGTGCAGAAAGAATGGTTCCTGGTTATGGGTCGAGATATGGCCGATTCATCATGCCCCCTAAAATAATAGCTATAAAGGTGAGAGGTTTATGAAATTTATTTATCAAATCCTTGATGTTGGAATGATGTAACGAGAGCGAATGCGCTCTGGGCAAAAATTCACATTTTATCGGAATAATTAAATTTAAATACCGCTCATAGCCAACTGTAAGTATACACGGCGTCATTTTGTAACAAGCTGTGACGGTTTTTCTGTTGGAGCTGTGAATAAACCAGAAAGTTAAATTTAGTTTTAGTTTGATTTACACCGGTCGTGTATCCAAACTTCATATATTCTGCACCCAGCGAAAGAGTAACATTCATGTTATTCTGTGATATTTCTGTGACAGAGCAGAGAAATTATAGTTCGCATCCGGCCCGAAAACTCTAGTTAAAATTAAAAAAAAACTTTAAAGCCGTTGACAAACAAAAAGGCCAGGAAGCAAAAATTAAGCGTAAAGCGTTGGATACTTTTTTTCGTTTTGCATGCTGGCGCTCATCACAAGCCCATCATCCGTGGCCTCTGTTTGTTCGGCAACCTCTATCCACCTATACTCTACTTGATTGGTTGCGATCTCTGTTTCGAGAGGGAGATAATGCGGCTGCAGCTTTTACTGCCAAACATTTGCCTCGAAAGCTGCAATCGTCCAAATTGACGCTGCTCCAACCCCCCTCCCTCGCCCGAACCGTCACGAAACTCGTGAAAGTGGGAGGTTAACACAAAAGCTCTGACGGTTGGCGATGATTAAAGTACGCCCGCAACCCCAGCCAAAGACTCTAAGAACTAAGGCTGACGTGCTAAGTCTTCAGTACAGGCAAGAGTTTACACATTGGAAGCAGATTTATACGCGCGCATAAACAGTAGGTTAATAATGATCTAGTGAATAGTTCCTAATTGTCTCCTTACCGCTCATTAGTTGGACAAAGATTAGCCTAACTCTAGGTACAAGTGCAACGATTTCAAATGTTGGTTGGGTTTTATGACAAAGTTTAAAGATGAAATTTCATCACTGTACTGACCCCTAAATATTTAGCATGCACACTCTTTCATATATATATATATATATATATATATATATATATATATATATATATATATATATATATATATATATATTTAAGTGTTGGCACAACTGTTGCTAATGTTAATTATTCACTGCTAACATAACAAAAATATATATTTTGTAACATTACTTATAACATTACTTACGCCAGTAATGGGATGTCCGTTTTTGTGTAGTTTCGTGTCCATAGCGATACACGTTCAACTGTCTGTGGGATTACCTGGAAATGGGATTTTATAAAACGTAGTGTACATTGGCATAGATTCGTGGTTTTATTTTAATACCACAGTTTTTCTCACCACAGAAAGCATCCACTTTACCGTGCTTGGTAACCTACTTATACACCAATTGAGTTATAATTCTTATATTCAAAAAGCTATCGAAATCGTATCATTGCGACACACGTATTTGTTTGGTTACACGCATCGCAAAACCGTCGCAATGCCTGCATATGTTTCAGGCGATACAACTTTTATATTTTAAATGGCAAAAATTTGACATGACATTTTCTCGAAAATGGTTTATTCTAGCACTTTCCGACACGACTACCTTTTTTATTACACTTCTGCACCTGGTCGATGCTCTGCAGTACATTATGAATTCTCTATATATAAAAACGAATGCTGACTGATTGACTGACTGACTGACTGACTGACTGACTGACTGACTGACATATCAAACTGCAGCCCAAACCACTGGACCTAGAATCGTGAAATTTTTTGTGGGGGTTTCCTTTAGGTCGTAGGCGAGCACTAAGAAGGGATTTTTCGAAATTCGACCTCTGAGGGGGTGAAAAGGGGTGAAATGTGTTTCCAAAGAAACGTCTATACAGCTAGAACCCGACGGCCAACCATGGTGATTTTTAATTTAATAGGACACTCGTAAAAATGCATATTAGCTAATTTAAGGATTTTTCGAAGTTCAACTTTTAAGGGGCTGAAAAGACCTTAAATGGGTTTTCAATCAACTATCGATATCTATCGAACCCTTCGGGATAGAGAGTTGATATTCACTTCAAAATATTGCTTACGTAAATACCCAAAAAGTAGTTTTAGATTTTTTTTTTTTGAAATTCGACCCCCAGGCAGTAAAAAGGGGCAAAATGTGTTTTTAATGAATCGTCTTTATCTTTGAAACACAAATGGCTATCGTCGTGATTTTAACTTTAATTGGTAACGTTTACAAATGTCTATGACAGGACTCAATATCGTTTCGAAATTCTTTATTTAAAGGGGTGAAAATACGTGAAATGTGTTTTCGATTATCCTTCCATATCTATCGAATCAATCGAGATATCGAAGTACTCTTTGCTTTAAATTGGTGCTTTTGTAAATAT
>PNEQ01084261.1:95926-120974 GCA_003012365.1 Medauroidea extradentata | reverse complement strand
TTTTTTTTTTTTTTTTTTTTTTTTTTTTTTTTTTTTTTTTTTTTTTTTTTTTTTTTTTTTTCTTTATTGTATTTCTTGGTCCACTCGTTCTGAGGCGACATAGCACTGCCACAATATTTCACTAAATTATTTACCCCCATTGCAAGACTATTTCAAAGTCGTTAGCATGTTTGAATCCTTGGGTGTTTACTAACTGCAGGCAATTTGTGTTTACGTCACTTTTTCAACGTAACGAGAGAAATGTAACTAACAAACACATTGTGCATATATACACATATCACCGTACTCAAACGTTAACGTCTGAGACCGGAACAAAACACAATTTTCTAATATTATTCTTAACTATTCGGTTTTTAAAATAGCTTTCTTTACCTTGAACGGACTGTAAAGGATATTTACTAGCGGAAATGTCATATGCGTAATAGTTTAAACCGTTCACAGTGCTGCAAGGGAATAAAAAAATACTTTACGAAATAAATTTTCTAATTACAAAAAATAAACTAAATTTAATCTAGTAAATGTAGTTGTCTATTTTGTCGGCGTCAGTGTTTCTTTCTTTTTGGTTCTTTATTTCCGAAGCAGCAATTTTCGGTGTTGTGAATGCTAAAATTAAACTGTCAGCCGGGGAACAGAGACCTAACTAGTAAAAAATTGTACATAAGAAGTTTTTACGTCACTCAAATTCATTTGATTTATACCAATTTTTACTCAGGGATATGTGGAAAGTACAGCCAATGAGAAAAGTGAGCCGGGTTCCAGGTTTAGTATGCATGGACTTTTTTATATTGAAATTTGCTCCTTCCGTCCACTCCCAAAAAAAAAAAAAATACTCGTCGCTGGATCCGTGCCTGGCGGGAGAAGATGAAGAGCTGCCAACCAGTAAATTATAACTTTTACGGTCAGTTGTACCTCGCACAGGAAGTAGGAAAGGCCGTTTGTAGACAAGTCATCCGGTATAAGCGAGCGTTCCCATAGCCCACTCTAACACGCGAATGCACCACACTGCACAATGTGTACAGGTGTAGTCTTGCAAGGAGCAGGTATACGGCCCACAGCTATCACAACCCCTCCTCCTGTGTCGTACCCTCCCCTCCCCCTGCCAAGAAAGTTCTGCTTCCCTCCCTCCCTTCACCAAGCGAGACCCCGCACAAGTGCTTCTCCGTGAAGTGGCGTGATGTGTGAGTCATTCCCCCACATTCACGGAGGAACGGAAAATTTTCCACGCACAATGCCGGTGTGTGTGAGAGAGCTCGGGGAGATATTGTCGGCCGGGTGGATGTTGAGTTATGGGTGCCGTTTATACTACCGCCAGCGGGGATCTTTCCTACCTGGTCTGCAGTCAGCGTGGGACACATGGCCCGTTGTTTATACTAAATAAAAACTGTTCCTTAGCCAGTTATTCAACAAAATGGTTTCCTTACGTGCGTTGATATAGGCTGTTCACTTTAATTGAGCACTTCCATGCAATTATAATAACTATAGGACAGGTACGTCAATTTCGCGGATTCATCTGGCAACAGTCTAGAATTGTCAGTCCTATACACCCACTGGCCACAATCGATTATCTATTGGCTTATAACCGTACAAGCAGGTAGCAAGCGATAGCACTTCGCATTATTTCCTTATTTACTACTGGCTTGCAGCAGTCAAACGCGTTTCGTAACAGCCGCCAGCAAGTCACAGAGATGACAATGAAGTATACATAATTGGCGTTCAACGTGACCTGTAATGTATCTGCGAAATTTACGTACCTCTAATAATAACCAAAAATTGTATTTTATTGTAGCCAAATATGTTTAGTTTTGAAAGTAAGTGGTGAAACGTTTACACAGTGTCTAGTTTCATGGAAGTTTTCATGTTAACAATAGAAAAGATAGATGCAAAATCTCCGAAAGTAACAATGCCTAAAAGAAGGCTCAAATTGCAGGGCTTATAGTTATGTACAGGCATCCTTCCCTATTTTACTCCTCAATTATGGCCGTTTAACAATGATTTAGGTATTATTATTATTTTATATCAAATTAATATAGGCATTGAAGAATCGCTACATGGTTTTGACACTAACACTAATTTCTTTAGAACTTATTTTTGATAGCAATAAACCCAATGTTTTATTGCACGAAAATCAAAATTGCACAGATTTGTATATTTGTAGTCGTTGTTAGGTATGTAAATCTTGGAGCAGAATATTTTGAGATATAGAGACGTCGAGAAGACTGCACGCCAGTCCAGTTGCACCTAGAGGCTAGAGTCAGGTGAGATGTGCTGGGTGTCTCGTCCTTATTGCTTGCACACTTCTGGCCCACGAACCTGCTAAATACGTCCACATCCAGGCGACCACCCTACGTTCAATGTTCTTCTGTCACTTTACACGGCTCTTATTAATTGCAGTTTGTTGGTTTCTACTAACTTAACTGGTATATTACATAAACTGTACAATTGTGTATCTGACATCTCACTGTGAGTAAACATAAGTGTAAAACGATTATCGGCTGAAAATATAATGTTCCTTTGAAATCAATATCTGCACGTGCTCGATTTAAATACCAGGGAGTTATAACTAATGTGAGAGTACTCGCAGTGGCAAGCATGGGTGTAACTAAGGGGGTACCATCCCTAGCAAATTAAAATATATGACCTCACTATCTATGTAAAGAGTTTTGGATATCTCGCACGGAGAAGGGGGCTTTAGCCACCCCTACAATATGGTGTACGGTATGCCATGATTAGACGATTGACTGAATGTAATCATGACAAAGATATTCGATGCATTGTACACAGAAACGATCAGTAAAATAGACAGTTTACTTACAATTCCCGCTAGCAAGAGAAAATGAGGCGCAAGGCGCACGCAAGTCATTTCAGAGTTCAATCAGAACAACTAGAATCAGTCTTTGGTCGTGTTGATTTACAGATTCAACACAGCATCAATGGATGTATTCGGTGAACATAGTGAAAACATTTTGTAACCCGTTGAAACGCCTATAAAGTTATTACTATTACTTCGTCACACATGCTTTGAAGTACATTCTCTATCCACTCTCTGTCCTTATATTGTACTGTACATTCTGTACCCTTTCCGTCTCAGTACCATATTTTTTCCAGTTTGCGAATATTGTACATACTTATTTTTAAAAGTGTATTTCATCCGACATCATACACGCATTATAGTTCACACATGGCCGCTGTTGTTACCTTCTTTTTGAACGTATCCACATAATTGCATTCTTTTACAAACATCGTCTTTCTGTAAAGAACTTTAACCTACGAGACTTTTCTTATGCGCTTAAGGTTCGTATCTACTTGCTTTTGAAACACACTGCAACGAGTTGCAATTATTATTGTTTGACAAAACATCTAATCACGCATTGCGTTTGTACACGTACGAAAAAATAAAGACATACTTCAAACAATATTTCTATCAGTTTAAAAATTATGATCACTTAATAGAAACAAGTTTTCAGACCTCTCGAAATGCTTAAGACTGGCCTTATCGGACTTCCGTATTTAGGAAAAGTCATCCGGATTTGAAAACACAATAGTAGATATGGGCGTTGTAATTTTAAAATGATATTGACACCGATTAAGGCTATGCTCTTTTTTTCTACAATTTATGCAATAGTATTTTTTTTTTTTAAACTTAAACGAGAGCAGATATCAAACATCTGTCTGTCAGTTTTGTTTGAAATTGTTTTTGCCGTTACATCTAATTTTTTTAAAGCAAGAAATTATACGATAAGTCAATTAACCAGAATTTGATTGGTTACATAGCTGAAACCACAGTATTTACTGCCTTGTGAAACTCAGCCAACACGCAGCAGACTATTTTAAAGAAAACTGTCAGACGGATATTTGATATCTGCTCTCGTTTATACGTAAAAAAATTAATATTGCTAATAAAAGTAGAAACCAGAGAGAATGGCCTTAAAGTACCATAAGAAAACTAATAATAAATAGTAAAGCTCTGCTCGGCAGTTGCGTGCGGGCTTGCGCGTAGATGTCTCTGCATTACTTTCGCCGGATGGTAACATTGATTTTGTATACACAATTACAGCTGAATAGATACGAACCTTAAGAGGGCTTGGTACATAATTCAACTCTAAAAGCATTAATCTATAACTGTAAGTTTATTGAAGCTAATTTGCGAAAGTTAAACAATAGCAATCCAAGACAATAGTATTAGCCAACGTTTTAAACAAAATGGTTTCCAGTGTTACGAACTTCTGAGGCACAATCTCTGACGCCGGAACCTCGTGCATTTAACTGCGGCGCAAGAGATCACGCGTAACGAATTAGTAATTCTGGATAAATATTTACTCATAAAGTTGACAAACACTATTATCTGGAATTGTCATTGAGCATTTTATCCATATTGGCTACGAAAAAAGCGTAGAAATTATTTGAGGTTTTCAGTGTTTGTTTATGTACCACGGCTTCTTAACCCGTGACACCTGCCTACCTGGACAGACTTAGCAACTGCACAGTGTATTGTCAACATTTTATAGCGATATACTTGAAACGACTGCCTGCAGAAAGAATTAACAAGAATCGTTTGTTTGTACATCAGGCTCAGGAGCGGTGGAGAAAAAAAAAGATAACGGACAAGCAAAACCGTCTAAACTTCTAGTATTTTAAAATTTTCTTAATAATGTTAATATTTTACTGTGTCCAACATCCTCGAGAGTTAACGTTTGCAGAAATACTCATTTCTGCCCCGTCACCCACTTTGCAACACAGATTGAACGATAACGCCATTACTTGATAAGTACATTAGGCATTTATCTCATCACTCGCACGTTTTGCGTCACTGAACTTACCTCTGAAGTGCTTGACTTTCAATAGTTAAAATTAAACAAGCCTGAAACCAGTGACCTTTGACGAAGCAGCTCATTGTGTTGAAATAACGATATTCTTACCTATCTGTATAGTGGAGATGAGAGATTGGTAAACAAGATAGCTAGTGCTTGTGAAGATAGTGCGAAGTGAGTGTTGAGAAGCAGTGGAATGTCAAAACGATAGGAACGGGAGTACCACTAGAAAACCCTTCTGTAAACTACATAAATCTGAGTGAAGACATTTTAGTCAGTGCAATGTTCAAGTGGGGAAAAATTCATATTTTTTTGTATGGAATATTGTTAGTTTGGTAGAAGATACTTGGGAGTAGGTACATTTTCCTCTTACGAAAATATTAGCGCAGCCAGTTTTCCCATAGTGGCATATCAAAGTGAAAATTGACATATGTTTACTTCATGCAATATTTGAAAACCAGTTAACATTATGAAATGAATTAATTCACATAGTAACTACATGTTCTGAGCTACTGCTTTAAGTATGTAAAAGCCAATACAAAAAAATTGTAATTTAAAAAATTCTAAAATTTACTAATTTTTTGTCCCGTTTAGCAATTTTTAAATTACAAAAATATTTTATAATGTGTTTTTATATGCGTCAAGCCGTAGACCATGACATGTAGTTTTGATGTGTTTTTTTTTTAAATTCATTATGTATACTGGTTTTTTATTTTTTATTAAGTAAATATGTGCAAATTTTTACTTTGAAATGCCGTTAAGGGAAATCTGGCTACGCTAGATTTTTTGTCGCAAGAGTGAGGGGCGATATGAGGTTAGTATTGAGCAGTACAGGAATAAATCGGGCAGGGAAAACGGGAGATCCCTGAGAATACCCATTGATCAACTATATCGTCCCGCACGATTCCCAAATGCGGAAATACACGTCGAACCCGCGGAAAACCGATCCCGGATCTCCTTGGTGGGAGGCGAGCTCCCTAGCCCAACGAAATTACTAATTATGAAATACCCAAATAGAACATGTTTAAAAATTAACTATTTTCCTTGGTCAATGAGTCAGTTATGAAAACAAAGCTACTCAGTATTTTAATGTTGATTTTTCTTACGTGTTACGTATGAAAAATGTGTGTTCTACCGTCTGTTTTGCCAACTTCTCGTATGCGGAATATCAATCCGACCGCCCACTACCAGAGCCGCATGCGAGTTCAACAACTCGACTCGTCTAGAGTAGACTACGAACCCGAACAATTTCGAGCATTATTCTGATTGGCAGAGTAAAGTAAGTGACGCCTCCACACACATACAGGCTGCCAATAACCACATAGTAGTGCTGCAGACATTCACGTAGGCATGGCCGTCTTTAGTAGAAGGCCGGAGTCTTGAATGTGGCAACGCTGCATCGGAGGCCTGCTGCCTGTCGCTCATTGGTAGTCCTAGTCAGTGTAGACGTGTACATGCCACTAAAGCACGGTCGTAGAAGAACAGGTCTGGACACTCGCCTGTCAATGTATTTGCTTGATCTCCTTGTTGTTTGGCTGCAGTTTGTCAAGTTACCGAGAATGTAGCACTTTTTAGTGCTGTAAACCGGGCGGTAAAGTAAATAAAGATTGCTGGAGCCTTTTCTCAAATTTGTGAGCGAAGAAAGTATTTAATAAATTGATAAAAATACGTTTTGATAAATTGTTTATCTTAGTGGAACGGAAGAGGGCTGAGTTTGAGTCCGACCGCCCTAACTGCAGCGCCAATAAAACACAATATTCTCGGTAATTTGGTGAACTGCAGCCAAACAACAAGGGGTCAAGTTTCCAGGCGAGTGTCCAGACCTGTTCTTCTACGACCGTGGTCAAAATCTGAATTTATATACGTTACAGAGACCAGGGCAGTCAAGAAGTGACAAGCAGCAGGCCCCCGATGCAGTGTTGCCACATTCAAAACTCCGGCCTTCTACTAAAGACGGCCATGATGTTGGACATTGAAACAAGAGTAGTAGAAAGACCTTTTGCGAACTATCGGCCCCTACGTTTAAATAATTATTTCAACTACGTACTTGGAAAGCTATTATATCCTTACTTTAAACGTTGTAAGACAGTTGTTTTGAAAAAAAAAAAAAAATATATATATATATATATATATATATATATATATCTGGCGAGATTAAAGAAAGTCTTATATTTACATAATTATTAATTAACTCCACGAAAGTGTAGTAAATTTTATCTAAAACGTTTACCACAACGTTACAATACACACAGTTTTAAATGTGAATTTATTTTTAACACATATTTTGAAAAATGCTTAAATTTTAATTATTATAAATATTTATAATGTTATTTGAGTCAGGCTAACCTTACCTACATTTTCATAAAGTTAAAATTAGATATGCAATTAAAATTATGCTTTGAAAATGAGTATTTTCTAAAATGAAATTCAGGATATTTAAACATTTTGTAAATATTTGATGTTAAAAATATAATTACAATTAACCAAGTCCTGGTATTTTGCGAAAATTTTTCTGCATTTTATGAATACTATATAAATATTACCGTTATCTTGCCTAATTAAACTTCCAAACTAGGTCTTCATAACATTTTTTTAATTGCTGATAACTAGTTTAATAATAAAGCAGACTCACAACTGCTTGATAAACTAGTTTTCGTTATATTGCATTGAATGAATTTACGATTTAGTTTTAAATCCTAAAATACAAAACTCTATGAAAAGCAAAACAGCAATACGCAATATGATTCTGTGCACACAGTCGTATGCGAGACGACCAAGTTACTCGGTGTGACTTCCATTCCGAACGCTCCAAGTCGACACGAATGGTTCCAGCATACCAACACTGTGTTCTGTTCGAGAAATCAGAACCATGGTAACTCCAAAATCCTGATACTGACACCATAAAAAAGCTGGTACTTTAAACGAAAACCTGGTTCGTTATAAAATAATTCGCAAACTCTTACAGGCATGAAAAAATATGACTTACTAAAACATGTCCTTTAATTATTTTAAGAGAAATAAATATGTTGAAAATGTTCAAAGAATACTCTTAGTTAACAGAAAATCAGATGTTCACGTCTACCACACATGTTAGCTAAAGAGAACACAAGCAAGTGTTGCCAACGTCCAACAAGCGACAGTTCGCACCCGTGGAAAAGCTTGGATGATGCAATAACTTGCAATAACTATATGCACAGATTCATGCTCAGAATTCAAGAGAAGTTGTGTCGTGCCGAAAAACCTTTTTTGTGTAGAAAGGTTACGATGAAATTAATGTTTAATTATGAATTTTAGTACAATCGAATGCAAAATTCTGAAATCCTGGTACTTTCTCGTACCAGGACGAAAGCATTCTGGTACATGGTAGAGCATCCTGAAAACTGGTACGTGTACCAGAATCCTGGTAGGTCTAACTCTAACATCCCTGGAAGCAGGATGACCGAAGCCGGGGATCGAACCCGAATGCGAGTCAGACGTGTCCCCGTCGCGTCACCTCACCCGGTGCGAGGATTGGTCAATGTTGAGACGCTCGCCCTAGCGTGACGTCAACGAAACAACCGCAGGTCCGAGAGGAAGTACTGCCCCCTGGTGAAAGGCGGTTGTAACTAGACGTCGCTGATTTATAACTCGCAGAACCGTTCAAATAGTTCTTTCACGACCTCGAGGAGCACAGCGAGCTATTGTTCCTTTGATAAGAATGGAATAGAAGAATAAAAAAAATATGAGCTAGTAAGAAAGGGAGCCGCCTATATTCGAAAATCGAACCTTTCACCGTAGTGTTGAAGTTTGGCGGTAATTTGTGGGGTGCCTTGACCCGGCCTCTCACTCTACAGGCCTTCTGAGTGTTGCGTGAACTGGTGATCGCTCCAGGCAGCTTGCTTACTCTCGGATAGCCCGCCTGATACCCTCCCTAAAAAAACTGTTGTAAGCGTGAGAAAGGTGATATGTCAAGGAGGAGCCACGTATGAAACATTCTCGCCTCAGGCTCCAGATATGGGATACGCACTGCATTAGGCGTGCCTTCAGGGTGGGTCACGTGATCCAAGACACTCCTCACCCTTTCCTCTTATGTGGCCGTTCAACTTGGCAACTTCGCCAGTTCACTTGTTGTTGCGATCGTTCTTTGAGAAGTGATGAACGTGTTGTAGCCAGGAAACTTGCTACGTTTTCTTACTTTACTTCCCACACAAAACATTATGAAGAGTATATTCTCATGTAATATAAATAAATTGAAGAACTATTTTTAGCTTCCAATTTATTAATACTTATTAAAACTTCGGGCAATTTAATAATGTTAATACGTGAATACAGTATTTGTGTGTGCGTGTGTTTGATACAGGTCCCACATCGCCACTGCACTAACAATTCTCTCTTCTAATGAGACTTTTTTGAGTAACCCCGAGTAACTTCTGTGATACAATTTCATAGAAACAATTTTTAAGACCATTTGGACAAACAAAATTCACACCCAGCTGGATCTGGGAATCAAACCTAGAACCCATCGCACCAAAGTCGACCGCTCAACAAACATGTGATGGGGTGAGGGGGGAGCAAGGGGGGCAAGACCTATGTTGACGGCATATCTATATGTGTTACCAAATTGAACGGCGCCATATTGGAACCTGTAACATACAATGTCCTATAACTAGAGACATGTAAAATTCGCGTTATTTTCTGACAGCTGACTAGACTCCAAGTGACTATAGGCTCGTTCGACGTCTCCCGCTGGCCGATATTGTCGTGACTTGCCGCGGAGAATGCTTACACCGTAGAGAGGCCAATCTCTGTAAAGACGTAACACACGTAAATGACAACACATAAAAGTTCGTGACCAATTGAATCACAGATTATGCTCTGTTATGTATAGGAAAGTGAAGTTTGTCTGCCACCAAATGATAACGCGAATTTTGCATGTCTCTACCTATAACAAACATTTTTGTTGAAAAAAAAATCGTTACCTTCACCGCTGCTAAAGTACACAATTCCCTACGTTCGGCTGCAATATGTCAGCGTTTAAAATGGTCATGTAACAAAATAGTAACGTAACAGTCTACCTCTTTGTAACGTATTTTCTTGGGGGGGAGGGGGGTCGACTTGAAATGCAGTTTAAGATGATTATGGGTGAGGTGAGAGGGTTTTTACGGTCCTTTTTGACAACGAGGATTCAAGAGCCAATGTGGGTGATGTGAGTTGAAGGTACAATACAATAGCCATTGTCCGAGCTGGTATTTGAACCCAGGATCTCTCGCAACGTAGATCGGCGCCTGACCAACTACGCTACGGAGGCCGGCGTCCTCGATTAGGTTCGCATCAATCTGAGTAGCAGAATATAGCGATATGTCTGTGCGAAAATGCCGTTTTCTGCCGTGTTGGAGAGGTAGGTGGTCGGAAATAGTATTTTTCAAAGCGCATGGTTGTTCTGAAAGATCCCGAAAGTTACTCTCTGAAAATTCTGATTTTTTTCGTGGGTAGATTCGTTTTGTACACGTGCAACAGTCTGTAAATTAACGAGAATTTCTAATCAAACTGCAACAAAGTTCGACAACGATGAAAAAGATGTCCATTTATACATAAAGCCACTAAATTTGAGCAGTCGTAAGACTACTTGAGACAGTCATTGTACCGTGCATGCATTTAGAACAGAAACATACATTTTTTTTTTTTTTTTTTTTTTTAAGTTTACTTCAAAACTGTCAGATAATCATCAACCACTTGCCCACGACGTACATCCGGAACAAAAATTATGCTTAGAACTTTCTAAATGTAAAGAAAGTGAGAGATTCATATTTATAATTATGTTACCAAGATGAAGTAACGGAACTGTTCTCGTACTTCGTGAATGTTCCTTTATTCTTAGATATGACGCTATTCATTTATGATAAGAATGCCGCTCATACTGAATGACAGTCATATCAGCAGTGTTTCTGTGTCATTGTGACGTCAGAGCACTTTGTTTTAATCCTAGAAGCCTCTCCCACATCGTGCATAATTGCAAACAAGTGCACTTCGTTCGCTGTACGGCTTGCTGAAGCATTATACCCAGGCCTAAATTATTTTCATTCATGTTACTGCAAAATTCGTGTAGTGCACTTTATTAGCCGAAATTATTTTAGGCAGATGCATGCAGTGTCCTTTTGATATCAGTTTGTAACCAATACTCTCTGAACGATGCTTTAAAATTGAGGGAGCGGTCTTATTTATTGGGGGTACAGCTATAACCTATGTATTCAGCAAAATTTGGCAGATAGCAGATGGTATTTACAAAATTTAGACCGAGAGTAGTTTTTGCCTTAGTGCCATAGTTAGTTTAGGGATTACCAAAAGTTTTGAAGCGTGCAGTTAAGGCTTTACGAGAAATCCTCATTGAGGCACGGACATTACATGAAAACTTGCACAGTCACAAAACACACGTACAATAATTGAAGTAAATGAGTCCTGTATTGTCTGGACAGGGACGTACCAACTATGCTTAGAATTGTTGGAGGGGGCGCGTACGAATGAGTAAATAAAAAAACTATTACAACAGTGTGATTTAACACTTCGACCGTAACCGTCTACATTTTTCTTTACTCTAAGTCAACCAATGTCTTTCAGAAATGTAAATGTGGGAAAAGAAAGAAGGAGGAAGCGAGATACATAATTTGCCCTCACCTCTAAGGTTTCTATAGAGGGTTGGCTCCTCCCCCTCCTGTTGGCACAACCGTTGGTCTAGCCATTTTTTAAAATTAAATTGCCTTGTAAATATTGAGAAAGAAAACATATATATATATATATATATATATATATATATATATATATATATATATATAAAGAGCGAGAATACCACGATAATAAAGAAAAACCGGAACACATAATATACTCTTGTACCAATAAATATGCCGCATTAGATACACAGTGACACAGTGTACAGGTCGCAGCCAATAATCCCACAGCAGGAATAGTTAATTTAGAAACTAACGATGTTCACTGAATACCTGCGAATCCCGCAGCTTCCAAGCACTGGTTCACAATTCGGTCCAGTGATCGATACCTTTGATATATGACATCCCAGAAACGAGTAAATTTTATTTTTATTTAACAGTTGGTAAATGTAGTGGAGGCTCGTGGGTTGTTGCCAGTGAGCGCACAAGTTGCACAGAACTGTACAGGGTTGTGCGCTAGTTGACACTATAGCCACTTGCACGCTGGTATGTAGGTGCCGCTTATTACTGATTGGTCACAACAGAACAAGTAGCCAGCAGATATTTGATGGTCATTGGTATACGGTGAAGCGTTCACACGAATGTAGAGTTCTCGGTAACTTGTGCCCTCATTGACAACAACCCACGAGCAATTGTATACTAACTGTTCAGAAACAACCGCATGATAAGCACATCCTGCAAATCCCGGGCTAAATTGAAGACGAGAATGCAAGTGGTAAAATGTTGTACCACATTTTACGTGAACAATGTGACAACACTGCAAAGAGAAAGTCACCGTTTGCGCTCCACGTCCAGGTATTATTTCATGTATGTTAGTCAAGTAAACATAGAATCATGTTTGGACTGCTCTCTGGATTTTAACCTGCGTCCATTATACAATACATAGTAGCAAGATAAGTAGGATATGTTGAAACGCAAGAAGGGACTTACTTCAGTGCATTGTTGCCACAATTAATGTGTGTGCAAACATTGATCGTACAATATTTTGCCACTAACGTTTTTGTATCCAATTTAGGCCAGGATAGGATTAGCGTGGTATTCTTATTATGCGGCAATTCCTTGACATCATTTGTTTATGCATGACTATAACGGCGTACACTATAATAATAGAAGTTAACAAGCTGTATACTACATACATAAGTATATGTACACACACACACACACACACATATAGGTCGTTCGGAATAAAGTAAGCACTAAAGATTTAACCTTAGAATAAAATCACTAGCCGTTACTGCACATAATTCAACATTAACAATAGTTACCTTCTCTCTTTGTATGGTTGGCAGCGAATTGTCGAATATATTTCCTTGTATTTTCCTATTAAAAAAAATTTACATAATTAATTGAAATCAACATATTTGTGTTAAATATATTTATTAAACTTATTTGTCAAACTACGTAGATTCCAGCTGACTTCACCGTTTATCTAACCCAAACAAACATCAAGTGACGTGTTCAGAGAGATGATACATTTCCCATCATTAGCCGTTACCCGTGGAAGGACACGAATTGGCTGTATATAGAAATTTGTATGCAAGCGCACGTATATACACACTAGGCTGTCCACAAACAGTGGATCTCGTTAATGTAACTAAACCTCGCTGAATAATATAATTAAACATGTAAATTCCCATCATAGCTTGCGCCAGGGTTCTGTGATAGGCGGCGCCCTTAAGGCCGTTTAAATGAGAAATTCATAATTTTATTTTTGTTCTAAATAATGTTAGTTTTGTATATGTCACTACTGACTGCATATTCCTCTAAAAATATAACATGCATAGTATTCGAATAATGGTATGTCAAAGTAAAGATTGGCACGGTTACGGCCGCATATACCTAACGAAAACCAACAGACTTACTGAAATAAAATAATTTACGCTGAGAGTAGATGTTACGGGCTACTTGTCAAAATATATAAACCAACGAATTTGCGTATTTTTTAAAACAAATTACTGAAATTAAGAAATTTATTTGCGAAAATTAGTTATACATTTTTTACCCAAAAAAAAACTCAATTTTACCTCAATCAAATATATTGCTTTCATAAAATTGCTGCATTCTTCCAGATTACTACAATATCAAATTTGTAGTTTGCGAGCTGCCAATTCGTTGTGGCATATGTTTGCGCAAACATGTACACATCCCCTTCTACTACGCGAAGAGCTTCCATTACGAGGTGTCGAGTTGAGCGATAAGCTCCCAGTAGAGTGGCAATCCTCATGGGATCTTTTACAACCACGTTGAGGAGTTGAGATGTGTGGCTGGCTCACTTG
Source organism: Medauroidea extradentata (assembly GCA_003012365.1). Lineage (NCBI taxonomy): Eukaryota > Metazoa > Arthropoda > Insecta > Phasmatodea > Phasmatidae > Medauroidea > Medauroidea extradentata. Next base: position 107,189 of record PNEQ01084261.1, on the reverse strand, counting down.
ATGTTTGTGTTTTACGGGGGTGGCGAGCTCAAGCGACGTAACCTCTCCCTTCCACGTCCTTCCTCAGACTGAAGCTCGCGAGAAGCGTGCACCAACCTTCATACAGTGTTTGTGACCGCATTATCTGTTTATTTACTTGCTTCAGAGCATATATTACGAGTTTAATAAGAACATGAGAGAGTGCTGATTCTCAGTACATTGGAAGGACCTTAAGAGCATGAGCCCGAGTTTCTTCGCATTTAATGTCAATAATTTTTTTAAACATAAATGGGAGCCGATATCGTAAAATCGCTTCGTAACTTTGTTATGACTGATTTAAACTGAATACTCTAATTTTGTCGAGACAGAAGACTGCAAAATAGTTGCTAATTAGTTAATTAACGAAATTTCCTTTTAATTGATAAATTAGCTATACTCATCGTACAGTTTGTCTCGAAAAATTACATTGCATAGTAAAACCAATTTGCAACAAAGTTACGAAGCAATTTTACGATATCGACTCTCGTATGGATTAAAAAATAATAACTCTCTCGAAAGCCGAGAAACTCGGGCCCAAACCCTTAAGAGGGCGTGGTAGATAAATTAGCTCTGAGATCTACACTTTTTGAAAGTTAATGTAGAAAAACTACAATCCTTGATAATTATATTTGCCAACTTTATGAGCAAACATTTACCCAGAATGATGCATTTGTTAAGTGTGATCTTGTGCATCGCAATTAACTGCTCAAGATTTCGGCGTCAGAGATTGTTCTCCAGATGTACGTTACTCGACAAATATTTTCTCTGAAAGTTTGCAGAAACTATTGTCTGGGATTGCTGGTTTTTATTTTTGCAAATTGGCTTCGAGAAACGTAAAATTATAAACTGATGCTTTCAGCGCTGAATTATATAAAACGCACTCTTAAGAGGATAATTTGTTTGGAAGACTCTTGCAATAGGAATCAGAGTCATGCAAAGAGGTGTCCTTGGCGGTAAGATTGGCGTCAGTTGACCGCCCTGTGCTTAGAAACAATGAGACAGGAGGCAAGCGTTGAACTTAGCATTCGCGCTTTTTTATGCCCTTTGGCGGTTGTTAGTTCCCGACTACATTCAAAGCGATGTCACACTATAAACCAATACCGAACAATTGTGTTTCCGAAACAAGCCAATAGAAAACAGCACATCATATTTTAATTTCATATCGACACTGCCAACATAACGAGGTGGGAAAAAAACCAGTATTCATTGCCACAACCAAATTTTAATAACTAAAACAAAAACATCAGTACGCTTAACACACGAACAAGAGAAAACTTATGTGAACAGAAAAGTAACTACATTAATTTTTTAGTAATGCCATATCATGCCTCAAGGTTATTTTGGCACACTTCTCTTTGTTAGTGTGTTAGCATAGCACTATCCGGTATTTGTTTCTATAGTTGTAGGTGACACTGCAATATTATTACAGAAAGTTATAGCTAACATATCTAGCTGTGACTCTATGTTAATATTGTCCCAGTTCTCTCCCAGGAAATGCACGAAAAGTCAATACGATTTAGTCGATATTCAATAAGTTCCTATAACCCCTACTTATGGAATTAAAAAGTGTAAGACATACAAACACGGATATATATTATGTACATTACCTTTAAGAACTACATTCAAGTGCATGACTTAGTTTCCAAGTACACACGCAAATACTCATTTGAGGATTCTCACAAGTTAAAGGAATTATTTTAAGCGGTTCATCTACCTTGTTGTTGAACTGCGCTGCAGAGGGTTATAAATTCGCTTTTCTTTGTGAAACTGGGGCCGCGGTGGCCAAGTGGTCAGACCATTCGTCTCCCACCAATGCGATCCGGATTCAATTCCCGGCGGGTTCGGATTTTCGCATGTGAGAATTGTGCCAGACGATGCCGTTGGTCAGCAGGTTTTCTCGGGGATCTCCCGTTTCCCCCGCTCTTTCATTCCGGCGCTGCTCCATGCTCGCCTCATGTCATCCTCACCAGCGCTAGAAGATCTCGATGTTAAGCGCTGAACAAAATCTTACTCACTCACCCTTATTTGTGAAACAATTATTATGTCTTCACAATATGTTTATCTACGAGTTCTTCCGAAACATCCAACCCTCTAACATGGTAAAAAAACAGCTGTGACATAAAATAAATTCCTCATTAATACGAAACTAATAGAGGGTTCTACAATGTACTTTGGTACAGACGTTCCAACAATAAATTGACAAGGTCAACGCTATAGGACGTCACATACCTGCACGTTAGAGCTATAAGGGCGACCTTGGAACGAGCATTAAATGCCACATCGCCACAACGAGACATGAGCAGAACTAGAGTGCAAAGATACTCGCCGATCAATTTTCACTATGGGAATTTAAGCGATGACCAGATGTGAGAAAAGTTCAGTACTCGTTTCTGAGCTTCACATAGCCTACATCTGGTTAGTACATTTTTGAAGTAGGACGGTCTGAAAAGACCAAATGTTGGAGGGCTTACAAAACGTGGTTTTAATAGGCACGGCGTCTTAAGGAGCTTCCATAGATAGGTTGCGTTCGTGTGCGTGAGGCAGGAGTGGTAAGGTTGCCGTTGACCGACGTATATAATGTATTATCGCCTCTCCGTGCAAGCTACTCAGCTGGTGTGCAGTGCTTTACTATTATTAGAGACACTGGAAAATCGCGAAAATGTTTAAAATAGTCTCCAATAAACTGTATTATATTAACCGTGACACGTGCGAACAGTTTTGGGACAAATCACACACGCTGTGTGTTCAAGCTATACAGTTCTAACTGGGTTTGAGGTAGAGAGAAAAAATGCTACAAATAAACGATAGCCAATGTTGATAGGAAACATTCAGTGTTATATACATCACGTTGGAGCCTAGCAAACAGTCAACTATTCCCGCGATTTTCCAGTGTCTCTAACTATTATCCTTCTTACTATGGGACTTGAGGCTGTGACCACGTTATTTTATCTGTGGCTAACATAGTTCAAAGTCTAACGCTTGTTTATGTAATTGTGTTTTACGATTCCGGTTCTTATTTTTACAGATACGGTAGTCTGAAAAATCCATTTTTGACCATATTGAGGGTCCCAAAAATTATGTTTTAAGTAAGCGCGCTCAATTTTTGAAATTATAGTAACGTTGTTTGAAGTGTGTGTTCTTTCCGTAGATATACGACTATAATATGCATTATGTAGTTCTGTAAAAAAAAAAAAAAAGAGCAGTCGCAACTTGCTGCAACACATTTCAAATGGAGATAGGGAGCGTCATCGCCGAAGAACGTTTTCTTTTCGTACTTCGGCAAAACGGGCACACGGGGATTGATTTCGTAAAAAGATACTGTAACGCGTTTGAACATACTGCAGCGTAAGATCAGTTGAATACTAGGTACACACGTATTGTCGACCTTACCGAACCTTCGCTTGTGCGCCTCACACGTACAACAGAGCTCCAGGTAGGCGCGGTGCAGGAGACGAAATAGGGAAATGCTAATACGGAGCATGACGTCGAAGATGATTGCGGCGGCAGGGAAGCTCTTGAAGGCCCCATCACGACGGTAATGCCAACAAGCATGCATTAATACGCAAATCACCATCAATACATACGTCATTTTCAAACATACAAGGCCGAGTCAACTGCCTGAAAAAAGACAATGTTCGATAAAAGCAATTATACCAGCATCTTCCCTGGACGACCTCATGCCATGTAGTACACTGAAGCTGTTGTTACGGGCGTTGTGTACCTTAAAACTCGTTATTTTATATTTATTTTCGTTTCTGGTCACTCGTTAAAATCCACAAGGAGTATAATTTGCACAAAGTAATTTTTTTTTTTTTCGTTCAATATTTTTTTGTATAACTAGCAAAGCTACAATTGCAGCGACCTTGTTTGTGATCTGGTTCTCAGGAAGTATTTCGTGACAAGGCTGTTGTGCGACGTTTACCCTAGAACAACAGTGTCGAGTCTAGAACAGAAGTTTGACTTACGTGCGGCAGACCACGGCACGGCGTAAACGTCCTGCTACTCGACCTTGACAGCTGTGGCCAAGGTCACAGGGCGAGGAAGTTGGGGGGGACCGGTGGTGATAATAAAACCTGTAACTGCCTCGCACGAATCACAGTCCTAGCGTCGTATCGTCACCTGTGGCCGTCTGGGTGATCGCTAGAGACACTGGAAAATCGCGGGAATAGTTGACTGTTTGCTAGGCTCCAACGTGATGTATATAACACTGAATGTTTCCTATCAACATTGGTTATCGTTTATTTGTAGCATTTTCTCTCTCTGCAACAGGGTCAGTTAGAACTGCACAGCTTGGACACACAGCGTGTGTGATTTGTCACAAAACTGTTCACACGTGTCACGGTTCATATAATACAAATTACTGGAGACTATTTTAAACACTTTCGCGATTTTCCAGTGTCTCTAGTGAGAGTTTATCGCGTTCGAGGCCTAGAAGTGCAAAAACTATGGGACCTAATTTTTTATTTGGTGAAATGACATGTTATCTGATGTGTAAAAGTTGAACCGTGTTTGGCACCAATATAAAATTTTGAATTTTTACGGGTCCAACATCCTTAAGGAAATGTAGCAACAATACACAACCCTCAGCAACTGCAGCTCTTCCTGGCAATATCGGAACCGTTAGACACTGCTATGGACATGGACTTCCTTTCCGACTGTCCGTTACAAGAAGTTCTACGTTCCTCACTGGACGGATCTCGTTTTCGAGTGTTCGTCTATTTATTCTTGTTCGCGGAGAATTCTGCGACATCTTGTTTCCTTGCCGTGCGACTGCTCACCTGATTCTTTGTTTCATGATTCTTTGCATGCGCGTCTTTGTGCAGAACGGCTGCCACCAATCAGAACAAGCAACACATGTCTGCAATGAGCCGGTAGAACTCCAAGACGCCGAGTGTTACAACAGCCAATCACTGACCACGAAGCAGTGCTGCAGATGTGCACGTAAGGCACGGAAACAAAGTGGTGCGGAAAATTGTTCGCGAAAATTACCGGTCACTACGTTCCGTGAATTTCTGTCGTGTTGCAGGCTTGAATTCTCCGAGCGTTAAGAGTGCGTGGTATATAAATAAACACTGAAAACATCAATTGATTTCTACGCTCTTTTCAAAGCCAATATGGATCAAATACTCAATGACAATCCTTGATAATCGTATACTATATGAGTAAATATTTATCCAGAATGGCTAATTCGTTACGCGTGATCTCTTGCGCCGCAGTTAAATGCACGAGGCTCCGGCGTCAGAGATTGTGCCTCAGAAGTTCGTAACACTGGAAACAATTTTGTTTAAAACGTTGGCTAAAGCTATTGTCTAGGATTGCTATTGTTTAATTTTCGCAAATTGGCTTCAACAAACCTAAAGTTATAGATTAATGCTTTTAGCGTTCAATTACGTACCACGCCTTCTTAAGGAAGAGTGTTAGACAATTTTATTGTATTTTCAGTTTTGACCCATAACATATATTCAAATTGTACCATCAAATTTTTCTCTTCGACAAAGCATAGGGTATATTCTTGGTAAATTGCTTGACGTAAGTAATAATGGAATCATTCATTAATTTTTCATGCAAAATCATTGCAAGAGTATTCTTGCAAGTTATCCTATAGTCTCTTTCAATGATTCTGTGTGACAATTTTATGAAAGATTCCATTATTATTTACGTCGAGCAGTTTACCATGGATATATCATGTGCTTTGTCGAAGAGAGCATTTTGATAATATAATTTATGTAAACGTTATGACTCAAAAACTGAAAATACAAAAAAAAAATTGTCTAATACTCTCCCTTAAAGGGGAGTGTTTGATAATTTTTTTTTTTTTTTTTTTTTTTTCAGTTTTCAAGTCATGACATTTTTTTTCAAGTTGTGTAGTCAAAATTTTCTCTTTGGCAAGACATAGTATATATTCTTGATAAACTGCTTGACATAAGTGATAATTGGAGACACGCAAAATTCAAGTTATTTTGTGACAGCTGACTAGACTCCAAATGACGTTCGACGTCTCCCGCTGCCCGAAATTGTCGTGACTTGCCAACGGAGAATACTTACACGGTAGAGAGGCCAATCTCTGAGAAGAAAGTAACACATAAATGACAGCACATGAAAGTTCGTGGCCAATTGAATCGTATATTATGCTCTGTTATGTATAGGAAAGTGAAGTTTAGTCTGCTACCAAATGATAACGCTAATTTTGCATGTCTCTAGCGATGTTGTACTCTTTCATCAATTTGTCATGCAGAATTATTGAAACGGAATTATAGGTTAACTTTCAAGAATTATTACATATCCAATAAAAGATGATATACAAAATGTATCGCAAATATATTCAATGTCTCAACATTGGCACATTTACCAATAACGTTTTAAAATGAAGTTACTGCAGAAAATCGATAAATTAAATTCAGTTTCCAGCTCTCCCATTAAAATGGCCGCCTGCCCAGGCCGCTAAGTGGTGTACACAACTTTAGCCGTTACCAGATTATTTTGAAAACTACTCATCACATATAAGTTAAAAGTACGTTACACCCGTTTAAGTTCACCACTAGTCAGAGCATATTTTCTAGCGGACGAAAAATGGCGCAAATGGGAGTTTTTGCGGTCTTTTTTAAGTAAGTAAATTTTGGCGCAGAATTTTTTAAAGGGTATAGGCGTTTACAATACACCTTCTTCATCTCCAATAATACGTCGTAAAATTGTAGGGTCACCACTGTAAGTCTCATACAGGAGCGTTGTGTTGTCAGCAAGAGGACTTCATACCAATTGTAACTTACGCCTCGAACGCGCACAGTTAGTTTACTCAGGCGGCCAACTTAAGAGGGATTCATACCTCTCAGATCGGGTTTACGGCTTTTCTTTAAAATCAGTGGATAGAGATGTTGTTTCACTTTTTTCACGTTGACAAGGCATAGTTTATTGTTTAATTCACATTTTGGAATCCATGCGGCATTGTTTCTGTTACTTATGTGACCTCAGTACTCGCTACAGTAAATCAAGCAGTTTTCCCATGTCAGCGGTTTCCGTTTGCAAAATAATGAATATATTACGGTACCAACTGTCTCAAAAAGTCGGTTAAGATTGTTTTTATGCCACGTCGTGACAAAAGTTTTGATACATCGACTGGAATAGAAGTTATAGAGAAGAAACGGAAAAATCCGCGGTGGTAGGTATCAATACCTACTAAGGCCATGATCTGTCATTTATTTCCAACAGTTGCAAATAACTCGAATATTTGTTAACCAAATGCTTTGAAAAAATTTGAGACTGTGTACAGCCATACGATACACAATTTTGCCAGAGGTTTTTAAAAAATAATATACCGTTTGCTAGCAACAAATTATTTCGCTTCATTTTGGCTTACTTTGGCAACAAAATAAGTGATATTTCAGGGGGGGGGGGATCTAAAAATCCGTTTGGTGTACTGCAACAAAAAATTCAGATACAAACGATGATATATAAGTGGTAAAAATGCAAGAATGAAATTTTGATATATATGTACATTAATTTGCGTTAAAAAATATTTTCTAAACCATGGCAAAACTAAAGAGCGAGGCCTTAAGTTTAGTTCGCTTCTGTATCCTCGTGTAATCTGTGTGTCAGTAGCGGCGGGCTGGGGTCGACGAGACAGGACAGAGCAGGGACGACCAGGAACAGACAGACCAACCAAGTGGAACAACTCGGACGACGACGGAGAAGAAGAAGCAGCGACTTCTTGAGGCAGTGTCGGCGGTGACGACGACGAGGAAAGTGATTGGTCTGCGTGACGAGGGCGGCTTCCTCGCTCCGACGAGCCGAGATCCCTCGCCTCGAAGAAAGTGCCTCGCACCTACACCCGCTGACCGCTCTAGATGGAAGATCTACTTACCCAAGTCCCCTGCGGCCCCTGTTGGCCCAGCGGGTAGTGGGGCTGGCCTCACGCCAAGGCAGTCCGTGTTCGATTGCCGGTAAAGACGACTCTGATCCGGATGATCTCGTTGGTATATGCCATTCGCGATAAAGTGAGCAGTTGGACACACTTCCTAGGCGTGTTTTATGTTACACTATATCTTTCCACCGTACGTATATACAAACAACATGAATTAAAATAATATAAGTGTCATTGTTAACATTTATACTAAGTGGAAATACGCAAGTAGGCTGAAAATCGATCTAAATAAGAATGTCCAACTGCTCACTTTATTGTGAATGACCTATAGTTGAGATTTTTCGACGATCTCAGTTTCCCTCAACCCACTCTATAGTAATAGTGATACCGCATCTCACCAGTGCTGAAGACTTCGCTGTGTATCCTGCCAGGCCGTCGAGATGTTTGTAGAACTTCAGCTGTTAATTTTTTTTTCAAACTACTCAGCTTATTCTGCTTAGGAATACGGTTTAAAGAAAATTACACGTATGTATGTCTATCTACGTCCTTCGGTAATATTTTAAGCTTATTTCATCACTGCCAATTATGACATAAATTTGGTTTTTTTTTTTTTTTTTTCAGTGTTAGGTGTGAAAATCTTAGTGCAGAGTCTTAAAAAAAGGTATAGGCAGGCACCCCTTTATTTGTAATATTATGTCATAAAATATAGGTGTCACCTCTGAATGTCACACGTGATATATAAGCGAGCAGACTTCAGTTACTTGCGTCTGAAGGCCAGGGTGAGGGGTGATGTGTGTCACATGTGCTAACGTATGACCTAACACGTTCTATTCCACGAGATCTATTATTATCATTTCGAAAATTCTTTGTGGTTCCTTTTCAATTTAAAATAAGATCTTACTTTTTAGTGCATTTGAGCGTAGAATTTATTATTCTTAAGGTAGAGGTTTTGAGAAACGTTGTCAGCGTCCGTTTGAGAGACTTATAATCGTTAAGTAACAACGTACTGTGTCCATATCGTAATGCCCCTGCCTAACTAGCTTGCAGCTACGAAGTTAAAGTGGGGCGTTAACCTTAAACTGTATTACTTCTCAATACATCAAATTTTAGACAAAAATGTTTCAAACAAAACTATACAACTCGAAATTTCTGGAGGAATAAAGTTCCGTGAAAAACTTATCTCTTTATATACACATACATATATACCTATACTTAATTTAAAAGTTACATCTAATTACATTGCAGTTAATATAAAAGTTACATTGTATATATATATATATATAATTCTTAATATCTAAAATGTTTACTATAGAACTTTAAGGGCGCCGTCTACTAGAATCGTGAAGAGGCACGCAGACCTTTAACAATCCTGATTTCATTCGAAAACCATTCAACATGTTGTCACGCGGTTAGGCTATGAAAAGCATTTAAGGATCTTAGTACAGGTCTATAATTTTGCCATTAACTGTATTCGTTCCTAACGAGTATTTTTTTTTAGTGTGAAAGTGACCGAATCGGGACTTTTGACGCAGATTTTTATGTAAGAGTAATCATTTTCACGATATTCTGAATATTATAGACCTGTAGAGCGACCCTTTCTCTTTCGTCGCATGAGATAAAATTACAGTGTTGTCGCTGAAAGTCCCATAGTAAAAACAGTTCAGCGGGAAGCTTGCACGCCAGTTCAGCGCTTGCCTCGTTGAGGCGACGCGGCATTTGATGTGCGCTTCAAGGTCGACCTTACTGCTCCGTCGCTTTTGAGCCTCTCACGCGCGGGTAGACGGCGCCTTTAAGGGGTGAGCATATGCTTATGTATATTGGTGAGATAGTAAAGATCAGTTCACGATTAGATCTGAGTATCGCACTATTCCGGTTATTATAATGTGTAATACGGTGGTCTGAAAATGCAGTTTGTAACTATTTTGGAGAGCTTCGAAACTATTTTATTGATGAGCATGGTTTTTTAACGATGACATTCCGTCCTCGTCCGAAGTACTTTTTCTTTTAGTACGTTGGCACAACGTGCAGGTGTGGAATATTTTCGTTAAAACAACAATTTCTCGGAACGTTACAACGCATTTGAAGCGCTTGATAGGAGGCGCCATTTGAGGGGCAGTTGTGGCGAGTAGCAATTAGTGTTATTTTTACGAACCTAGTTACGTTAATTATAGTCATATACCAAAGAAAATAATACATACTTCAAACTATGTCGTTATAAGCCTGTCAATTCAGCACGATTACTAGAAAATGTGATTTTAAAGCCATTCGGAACTGTTGATAACGTCATTTTGTGACTGCTGTATGTGGGAAAATATTAAGGGCCTCGCATACCAAGTGCTTAAAATACGTTGTAGTGTGTTCGTATGTACATTTTTTAAAAGAAAATATTCCACATATGTCCAATGTGTCAATGTACGAAAAGAAAATACACGCCAAACGATGCCTGGAGAGTCTATTCAAAGCATCTCGTCGATTAGAAAAATCATTTCGGAGCTCCTCAAAATGGCTAAAAACAGCTTTTCCAACCTGTTATTTCTGAAAAACTACTTACGGGATTCGTGTGATACTACTCTAGGAACATGCAGTGGACTTGGCTTAAAACTTTCCACCAATAAAAAGATTGGGTCTCCACTGAAAGTGTCAGTCAGGCGAGAGATGTACGATACCATTGCATGTAGTTTCAGTGTCTTGCGGTAGAGGAGATACCGCACCATAAGAGCCTGTCAACATCGCCCTTGGCGCCGTGCCTCACTCACACACGCGGCCAGAAGGCGGGAGCCTTAACCGACATGTGTAAACATTCCGTGGACTTTGAACCATACCTCCAACAAATAAAATTATATGGTCACCGCTTAAAGTACCATAAGAGAACGACAGTTTTCGTCATTTGAGTGGTTTGCTCGAAGAGGTGAAATTACATTACATACGCCGTTCAGCGACACCCTTATTGCTCCATAAATGTTGCGCCTCACACATACAAAGACAGCCTATCTATAGGGATCCACTTCGAGAGAGAATGGCTTCCTTCTCGAAACGTCGCCTACTATGGGAGATGCAAAGCAACACTAGGAGCAGCACTGTCGCGCCTTGCAGACGTCCGGAATGGTGATAGAAACGTATTTTTCGTATGCGTGGCAATTGAAACGCGAGTTTATTTTCATTTTTAAGGGCTCGTGTGGATAAATGCTGGCTTAAATTAATGTATATAAAATGAACACTGAACACGACGAACTATTTAATACACAATATGTAATAAATTCTTTAATATATCCCATATTATTCATTGAAGTGTGCATTAGAAGCGACGCGGAATAAAGCCGCATGGAGAGAGTGTAGTAGTGAACGATTTTGTTATACGGAAAATACAATTTATAAGAAAAAAATTTA
>PNEQ01084261.1:80107-95826 GCA_003012365.1 Medauroidea extradentata | reverse complement strand
CAAAAAAGGGATATTATGAGCTTGTAATTTTAACGTTACTAGATATTTACGAAACATTCTGCAAAAGTAGTTTAGGAAAATTTTTTGTAACATTTTTTTTGTAGGAAAAAAATCTACTTTTCAAAAATAAACATAAAACGGAATATTATTTTTAATAAGACACGCATGCTAAGTTTTTATTTTTACGTTTACAAATGAATAGACACGTCTTCGATTATATCATGTCAACAATACAGTATTCAGTAAATGGACGAGTTTAGGCCTAATCTCGTAAGTTCTAAATAAACCAGTTATAACGAAAGATACGTGTTTACTACAATATGTACGGAAATTGGAAAAGAAAATACAAATAGGTAGACCTAATACAGAATTAGTTTGGAGAATACTGTTTATAATATGAATACAATTAGATTGGCAGAAGTTGCGATGTGTGAAAATGACGAACACTCGTAACTAGGCTATATTTTTACACTGTTACCTATCGACAGTGCTCTTTATATACACATAGAAACATATATTTAATAAATATATTTTATTTTGACAACGAGGAACAGTATTTTTGTCACCTAGTATTTATTTATAGACATTAAATAGCTTCGCTACGCACGTGTACAATATAGCGTCTGCAGTCGGTATCACCATTCCGAAGGTTCAGAAGTTCACCACCAGATGTCAGCCACTTTGCTTTGCATCTCCCATAGCAACATAGGCAGACCTGTGTTGAAGAGAAATCCCAAACAGGAATTATTTCTCTGGCGGTCAGTAAGTTACTCTTCGTTGCACCATATCACTTTAGTGTTTCCGAACAGATTACTGTGATAAAAACACAATGATGCAGTTATTTGTATACTTTCGATTGTGCATCAGACACTCTAGGCTGCAGTTACGATATCCAATTTCGTCATACGTGTGTTAGCTAATAAAAACGTGTTTTCAGTGTTTACGGTGGCGTTTGAATATACGGCATTTTTAAATCTCTAACTTGAAAATTAAAATGCACACGTAATTATTACTTACCGGGGTTGCATTTGGTGAGAAAATAATTCGGAAGATTCATATAAAAATTAAATAGTTTTTCTATGTATTATCCCTATTGCAGCGGCCTTGCTTGTAACTACGTGGCTAACACGTAGGGCCACGATATTTTCGCGAAAATAATTTTGCCTCAGTTTGGTTCAGTGTCTTACGCGCACATCTGTAGTTCTGCTTCATAGTCAGTGATTGGATGTTTTATCTCCCACGTGTCTTCGGATTCTACCCGCAAATCATAGACGTGAGGTGTTGTAGTAACCTTACTGTGATTGGCTCAGTGAAGTTAGAGTAATCTATTTATAAAGTCACGCTGTCCAGTAACGACGAAGCAGAACTACAGGTGTGCATGTAATGTAATGTAACAAACTGGGGCAAAACTCCTTTCGCGAAAATCAGCAGTCCCTAGTTATAGTTGAGGATGCTGATTTGTCAAGGGTAAAGACGAGTGTTTGCAGAATTCGCTTTAATTTCTGACAGCTGACTAGACTCCAAGTGACTATAGGCTCGTTCGACGTCTCCCGCTGGCCGATATTGTCGTGACTTGCAGCGGAGAATGCTTACGCGGTAGAGAGGCCAATCTCTGTCAAGACGTAACACACGTAAAAGACAACACATAAAAGTTCGTGGACAATTTAATTACAGATTATGCTAACGCGAATTTTGCAAGTCTCTAGTTATAAGTTCAAATGTAATGTATTTACATCCGTCGCTTTTATTTTCGTTGCTGACGAGTCCCTATTTGACTGAACTATTGCTTATTCTGGTGCTCTACGACTGAACGTCTGTAATTCATATGTAAACAGCTAGACCGAGCCACATAACTAGGGCTAGGAATAATTCGCGAGTTCAATGACCTGCATGCTAGAATCCAATATCCTATGTATATCCAAGCCCCGTCTATATGTTCATTGTCTGCTGTCTGAATGAGTAGCAGGTAATGGACAAATGGTAGGGCTTAGGTATATACAGTATAATGGATTCTAACATGTTGGTCGTTGAACTCGCGAAATATTCCTAGCCCTACACATAACCACAGACTAAATATTAATACAGACGTGAAATGACGTGGCGGCTCGTTTGATACGGGCGAACTTCGCCGCTTATTGGCTGCCCGAGGTTGTTGATTCCAGGCCCTTGTATGTTTGGCTCCTGCATGTTAGGGCAAGTTTCTTATTGGCCTGGCTGCCGGCTAGCAGGACAGCCACCGTACGCTGATTGGTGGTAGGCGTCTCCGCCATGTTGCTGGCCAGGAAAGCCATTTTGCTGGCGTGTGTGACTGAGTTCGCTGGCCTACCGGCTATTTCACTTCTGTATTCCTAAATATTCTGTGACATAACCGTCGTCTAAACATACAAAGCTCAGGACGATACAGTGATTTGAAGACTACGCCGGCAGAAAATACTCTCGCGATTTTCCACCATGTTGCTGGCCAGGAAAGCCATTTTGCTGGCGTGTGTGACTGAGTTCGCTGGCCTACCGGCTATTTCACTTCTGTATTCCTAAATATTCTGTGACATAACCGTCGTCTAAACATACAAAGCTCAGGACGATACAGTGATTTGAAGACTACGCCGGCAGAAAATACTCTCGCGATTTTCCACCATCTCTACCTGCAGCAACTTATGTGTGAGATATTTTGGTCAGCGCTTAACATCGAGGTATTTAGCGCTGGTGAGGGGTGACATGACGTGAGTATGGAGCAGCGCCGGAATGAATTGGCGGGGGAAACAGGAGATCCCCGAGAAAACCCGCCGACCAGCGGCATCGTCCGCCACGATTCCCACATGCGAAAATCCGGGGACTGACCCCGCTGGGAATCGAACCCGGATCGCCTTGGTGGGAGGCGAGGGGTCTGACCTCTCGGCCACCGCGGCCCTTACAGTAACTTATAATTTTGGTAGTTGTCAAATATTTATTGAATTCAAGTTATTGATTAGCACAGCGATTCAAGATATTTAATATAATGTACATTTAAGGGAAGACTTGAAAAGTTATCACAGAATTTGTAATCAAACGCTGCACAAAATAAATAATGTAACTATTTTACACGACAAAAAAAAAGTTAAATATATTCAAAATTTCCCATTATTTTGTATGTATTATTTAAACGAAATGATGCTCATACTTTTTAATGTGGTTTAATTCGCATAAAGAACTCAAATAATACCTATGTTGTTTGAATTTACAGGGTCATAGGAAAACCTCTTATCTGACTTTACATATTTTGATTTAAGAAAATGTCACACATGTTCGAAACGGTCAAGCATTCAAGAAATTTAAATGCAAAATGATTGCGATTATGACGACAGCATGACGTCACACTGTATTCAATAAATTGAATTCAATAAATTTGTCAGAAAATTTTAACAAAACTCAATAATTTGTGCGAAAGAGCCTTAAGCACCTCGTTTGTAAAGTTACTGATTGACCACCAGCCTTCTGGAAGAAATTCTCGCTGGCGTGAATATTTCTTCAGACGCCATTCTTTAAATTACGCTGTCAACTTGTTAACATTTTCACTAGTTAATAATATGATAATGACAAACAAAATAAAAACCAAAAGTTAATGTTTTATCTGGACTTAACAAAAAAATTCTACGTCAAAATGTATAACGTATTTATTATGCATGTTTTAACTTCCTCAGCCCGACATTATTTATAGATTTATGAGGTGCACATACGTAATATTTGAGATATATCATTTCTAGAAACGATGGTATATCGCGAAAATATTTTGTGCCAACATGCCCGTGAAAACACTGTAGTTTCTTGCAACATATGTGATTGGCTGATGTGCGTCTGACACAACGTAGCTATCTGCAGACCAATAACAAGCATCAAATATTACAATAGCCGGATTATTATTGGCTCAGTCAAATATGGTAACAGCTCCAAGTACAAGCTAAAGCCAGTAATCTTCTGGTAAGCAGAAGGTGTGCTGAAATCCAGCAAACAGTCAAGTTTTCCCGCGATAAACCATTATCTCTAATCATTTCTGTCTACTAAAGCTGGCTTAGTGCTTCTTTGTTATCATTTTCGATGCTCGGCGGACTTCGTTTACTGTTAAGGGGATGTGAACCTACAGTAGAGGCAAAGTTTACGAAAGAAATTTCCCTCGTAGGAGAAATTTGACATATTATATAGGTACATAGAATTAGAGTAATTAGCTGGTTCACTCACATGTATGCTAGCCTCCAAGAATATCTGTGTACTCGAGTAAACAGCAGCTATTCATTGGCTGCTTTGTGACACGATTGGGCCTGCATTAATTTGCTTCTTTATTATTGGCTCAGAGTCTTCCTGGAGATGTCAAATAGGGCAAGGGCCAGCTGTAAAACTAACACGAACTTGAAAAAAAATTGCCAATTGTTCAGGTTGCTATGTCTGCTGAATTTGGTAGCAGACTAAACTTCATATCCCTATACATAACAGAGCATTATCTGGTATTCAATTGGCCAAGAACTTTTATGTACTGTCATATACGTGTGTTACGTCTTTACAGAGATTGGCCTCTCTACCGTGTAAGCAATCTCCGCGGCAAGTCACGACAATATCGGCCAGCGGGAGACGTCGAACGAGCCTATAGTCAATTGGAGTCCAGTCAGCTGTCAGAAAATAACGCGAATTTTGCATGTCTCTAGCAATAATGTACACCGGTTGAGAAGAGCTTAAGGACTCTGCGTACCTCTGAGCTCTAGCGGCAGCTAGGCTAGGGTCTTACATTTTAAATTATATTCAGTGTTGCTCAGTCATGTTTTGTGATATCACTTCCGGACAAAACTATTTTCTGCATCGAGGAACGAGAAGAGTTGTGATTGGCCGTTTTCGAGTGTTTTCAGCGTGTTAAAAAAAATATTTTTTGCTCTCAGTTTTCAGGATATTGAATAAGACTGCCTAAAAGATATTTTAGCCATGTGCGCGGCACCGAGATGAATAAAGAAGTCAGTGGCGGTGTATATGTAGCTTCAACACGTACTGAGCCTTATGGATAATAATTTAACATGTAGAGCCCTGTGTTTACTCCTGCCGTGGCTCTGAGATAGACAGGGCCCTCAAGAGCTAAAAAATAAAAACGCAATGTTATCATATAATGATTGACGGGTAGTGTTACAAAATTGCACTGATAAAATAGTTACGGGAAATTTTTTTTGCTAAACGTACACTTTTGTGCGATTCCACTACCATAGCCGTCTTTAGTAGAAGGCCGCGGCCTTAGATCTGGCAACCCTGCAAGGAAGGGTCATTTCGACATTTCTTTTAGCTCTCCATACACTGTAAAAAAACTTCCTCAAATATTTAGGAAGTTATTATCCCAGACGCATTATGGGACAGTTACCATACTTTGTCTTGTAAATATGCAAACTATTACAAATGTTACAATACAAGTCTGGTAACTTTAGTATACATTTGACTGTTTTATAATTAGGTTTAGGAGTGCTACCATGGATGTCTTGGGAAACTATTCTATCATACCTACTTTCTTAGCGGTCCTATACGCACGTCTGGTAAATTTACAAACAGTTTTTTTAGAGTGTAGGCAATGGCTTTGCCTGATTCGTTACTGTGCCCTACAAATCGGCGAATCAGGGGAAGCCACGGCCGTTGGTGAGACAAAAGAAGTGTTACAAAGAGCCTTCCTGGCAGGGTTGCTAGATCTAAGGCCACAGCCTTCTACTAAAGACGGTTATGCCACTACTCATTGGGTTATTAGCACTGTTCAAAGGTGCTGGCTACAAAAGAAACAATCTTTTACGTTTGTCCCAAATATCGTTTCACCTGGGGACATTCATTTGCGGTTGGTTTTCCCTTAGGAAGTAGTTCAGGCGCTTTTATCATAAAATAACTATTAGGCTGCATTCTTAATTTTGTGATGAACAAATAACGATCAATTTTTATATAGAAGTTATTTAATTTTAGATTGCACTGAAATGAAGTGCCAAGAAGTACTTCAAACCGTAGTTAAGATTTTACAAGGAAATGTTTTTATGATTGTTAAAAAGCTAAGATGGTAATGCATATTTTGTCTTTGACCATACATTGTTGTAAAATAACTTTCGCTAGGCAAAATGGCAAGATCCTTGTCTGTTTCACGCGTTGGAGGCTAATGCGTGGTGATGGTGCTTTACTGCGGTAAAAGTTGCCTGTTTGCTAGGCTCTAATGTAGTATGTTCATTTCCGACACTTTTCTTTCGTTGCTAGGAAGTTCTTATATTTAACTGTTCCAGTCATAATTCTAGTTCAATACGATTGAACGTCTGTGGTGTTTCTGTAAACAGCAAGTCCCATCATACAAGACGCAGGGCGATGCCCTGGTTTGGAGAATACGCAGGCAGAAAAAATTCTCTAGATTTTCCATCATCTGTATCCGTCACTCTAGCTCGCAGTTTTTCCGTTATACTGTCGGAAATATAGAAGTTCGAGTGACGGCATTACCATTTTATTTGTACGAAGTAATGCGTTAAGAGTGAGTGATAGTCAACATCTTGAATTTTTTGTATTTTGTGTCATAACTTCTTCAGGGTAAATTTTTAGGACTTTAACATAACTACGGGATGGAATACATGTTGATAGAATTTTAGACACCGTAAATCTTTATTTTCCGTTACTGTTATTACAGATTGAATTGCAATTAAGACAGTAATAAGCATTTTCTAACTGCGATTCTATCTGTAGCAACAGTCACGGCAAAAAGATATTTACGGTGTCTAAAATTATATCAGTGTGTATTCTGTTCCGTATAAGTTAGGTCAAAGTTCCAAGCATTTGCCCAGGGGAAATGTTATGACAATTACAAAGTACAAGTACAAAGCATGTTTCTAGATATTTGTATCTTTAAAATCCTGCCAGTATTTCCCCCACACATAACAGTCTGGAAAAAAGTAGTTTTTAATAAAGCTCTCTGGTATTATGTCTTTAATAAGAGTTTTGGATTTTTTAACTTACAGCGACAAATATTTGAAATGAGTGTTTTTCGCGTAGGCACACAAATGTATTGTACACTAAGGGGCGTTCCTACCTCTGCATCAAATTCTTTGCAGCGAGTTACGGCTATTATTTTTTTTTTTTTTACGAAACTAGTTAACGTGTGTTATGTTAGAATATCTACGAAAAGAACATGCACTTCAAACTAAGTCACTATTGTTTTAAACATTTGGCATGTTTATTAGAAACATTATTTCTGGGCCCCTCTAAATTGCCAAAAATGGCTTTTATAGACTGCCGTATCTGTGAAAATAACAACCGGATTTGAAAAACATAACTGTAGAAACAAGCGTTAGACTTTGAACTATGCTGCCCACAAATAAAATAATGTGGTCACAGTTAAAGTCCCTTAGGAAGAAGGATAATAGTAAAGCACTGCACGGTAGCTGAGTGGTTTGCGTGAAGAGGCTTTAGTAGTATTTCTTTAAAAAAACTTTCTCTTAACATGTTGCAACGCGCTCAACGCAGTCCATAAGCCAGCTGTAGAAAACTCAATGATAGAGGTGTATTTTAAATGTCTTTACCTTTAAAATTATTCTGTGTCACGTTATTTATACCTGTAAGGGACCACAAAAACACTAATTTTCGCCATTTTCAGCCGATACAAAATACGTTTTAAAGTTGTGGTGAAACTGAGATGGGTATACACACATTTTATGCCCCTTGAATGATATTCCTAACCTGATATCACTCATGCGCGCTTAGCAGTTTTCAAATAATATTATAACGGTCGAAGCTCTGCACGCCGTTCAGCTGTCTGGGCAGGCGGCTACCTTTAGAAGTTTCGTTTGAAAAGGAATGATTGCAGCTGGCTGCAGAACGTTTCAAGTGTAGGTAGGGAGGCCTCTAGATGAACTTTAGAAAGATGTTTTACAGTTTCGTGAGCGATGTTATCTCTGGGCGTGGACCCGAGTCCGAGCGGTGGGCGTGGCCACGTTGGATCGGGGATAAAGTTGACCCCTAACAGAGACGCGAGGCAATTAATTAACCGGTGTAACTCGGCCCATACTTGTAAAGCAATAATGCAGTCAGCAACTGGGCTGTGTCGGGGGTCGACAGGGGAGCCAACACGAGGGAAAGCAGAGGTCAAACTTCCCTGGCCGTCCCAGGAGACTGGTAACGTATGTTGTGTGGTTGCCCCCAGGGTGGTCATGAAAAAGGGAATAAAGGGTGGGGTACTGGCGTCACGTGACTGCGGGCAACAAGCGCGCAACGACCCTAAATGCACAATCATTATACTGTATTTGCATTTATATGCGATAAGCCTACAGGACTATTTTTTTTTAGAAACCGTCTTCATGTTCTAACCATACATAGAATAGCTTTCATGTCTTATTCATATCATGAAACATTATTTTAATTGCCCCTATCTTCGATATAACTGTTTAGAAAAGTTATCTTTAATACGAATTATTTTGGACTTGCAACTCCTTGACGTAGTTATAAGCATTATATTTGATGTTTGTATTATATACATAATATTTAATGATTTATTTACTTACAAGTGAAATTTTTATATTTTTTAGGTAATATTTCTTCTCACAAAACTTTGAGTCACTCTACGCCAATGCAAATGTTCCCAGTTAGGATATTATGTGACTTTTAATATATGATTTTTGCGTTACAAGTACAAACCACAGCCAGGGGCGGATCCTGCTCTGTGTGTGTGAGGGGAGGGGGGGGGGTCAATGTCTTAAAATAAGTATACATAACCACAACCCAAGTCATGAAGGGGTGTATCCGGGGGTCCTCCTTTGGGAAAATTTGCATTTTAAAGTGAAAAATTGAGTTATTTAAGGAAGACGTTACCAAATAATTGAATATACAAGTTTAAGAACTTGTAATATTTAAAGGATAAACTATTCTTTAAAATGTTTTCAGGTTTTTGAGCCACGACATTTATTTACTTCAATTATACTATCAAAATGTTCCCTTCTACAAAGCATAGGATATATTCTTCATAAACTGCTTGACATAAATAATAATATAATCTTTCATTAATTTGTCATGCAGATTCATTGCAAGAGCATTATATGTTAAGTTTGAAGAGTTCTCTTGCAATCATTCTGCATGACAAATTAATGAAAGATTCAATTATTATGTCAAGTAGTTGTTTACCAAGAATATATCCTATGCTTTGTCGAAGAGAAAATTTTGATAATATAATCTGAATAAAATGTATGGTTAAATTCTGAAAATAAAATTATCTAACACTCCACCTTAATGGGTGCACGGGTCCCCTCCTGGATAAGCCCCTAATTACAGTGTATAATGAGCCTAGAAGCTGCACTAGCTAGGAGAATGAAGGAACATCTAGGTGGAGTTGGTTGGTTCTTCTCCTGCTCGCTCGTGTCTAATTCTATTCTCTGCTCCTGGCCTACTTTCAGGTTCTCAACCCGAGAGCTGGCAGAGCCTCTCTTCTCTCTGTACTCTCTTGCTCTCTCCTCTCCATCTGTTCTCTCCTCTCTCTCTGCGTCTCTATCGCGCCCGCTCTCCTACTTTGACAAGTAATTTTTTTTACTTCAAGCCATTTATCTACCCGTTCAGCTGTCTGTATCTACGTACCACCAAGAATAAAATGAACTATATTTATTACTTTTTTATTATTAATTCTGAAGGTTGGTTGTATATTGAGAACGGTTCATTTATATAAATCGGTCACAGACCAGAACGAACTGTGGAGAGGAACTCTCTATAAAATCATAAATTATGTAAATAATTAAAATTGTCTCGTATTCAAAATATCATCCGCATTTTTCTTTTTAATTACTGAAGATGTATGAGAAAAAAAAAGCAACAAATGGGTCTGATATAACTGAACCTACACAAATTATAAATATATGTGTTTGCATTCCGTACGTTTTGTTACAGATCAGAAACCTCTTGTGTCTCGTACTGTAGTTTAGTAATTTAATCTAAAACCGAATGGTAGAGAATATTAGCACGAATTGGTGGAAATATTTTATCGTTTTGACGCACAATAAAGAATGTTATAAAATCACTCACGCGTTTAACTGACTACTTCTGCAAATCTTAGTTAACCTATATACTATATCAGTTCAAATGTTTGTTGCTAGGGAGGCGTGGTTAGTTCATTTTCACTGTCTTGTATCGTGCCATCTCTCATAACATGTGAGGCGGGAAAAGAAAGTGGACCTTCCGTCCGCTTAATCCGACATTTTCATTCCGAATTATTCTCTTAGTGAGCAAACGAGGAACTTTTAACACACGAATAATACTTCTACCTAAAAAAAAAAATAACAGGGATATGAATTTTCTTCATTTTAATAAAACAAGGAAAAAGTATTAAAGTTTTGCGTTTTAGCAGAAAATTTAGCATAAACGCTCATTAGTGCTGATTTGAAAAGTATTCTAATCATAATTCTAAAGAGGATATATCGGACGACGTCATAGAGAGCCGAAGTAATTGTGTAAGAACTTTCTTTTTTACGAGCATAACGTACGTAAATGTCAACACCTCTGTGGGAGGGTAAGTGTGTTCAGCATGTCGAGTAAGTGTGCACGACATGTCGAGTAAGTGCGTACTAAGTGTGCACTATACCCACTGTATTCGCCCCTGCACATAATCTTATACATAAAAATCTTTGTGTGTATGTATGTTCCCTACGGAGTCCAAAACGGCTGGAGTTATTTAGATGAAATTTTCCGATGTTCTGATTAGCCCAGCGGGTGATCCTGTAAAGATTGGTAGCGTTCAAATAAACGGTTATCTTTTTTTAGCTTTTGCCAGTTTTGAGTAATAGTTTACCTACAATTTAACTATTTAAATAATTTATTACTTATAATAATTATGCTCCCCGTACGAAGACGGGACGGGTCGCTAGTCACTAAATAAAGTCGAACTGGACTAAAGTTTAAAAATAATTGCATCATATTCATTTGATAATAATGACAAGTTTTTACTATTGAAACGACGAGGAAAGCTCGTTTCATCATTCACTATACTCACTATTTTGCATCCAGTAATTCTTGTTGCATATTCTGTACGTGAAATATACGCGAGTCCTTGATAAGATGAGCGGAGCTCATGCCGGCAGATGCAGACATGATAATGAGCTGAGAAATACTTCTCGCATCGAATGTTAACTTTAGCTTGCGTTTGGTTACAGGCAACATAAAGTTTACAGATTTATTGTTTATTTATGTGTTTTTATTTCTGAAATCCCCCTGCCTATCCCTTGCAGTAGTTGTCAAGTACAACGTACAAAACACGACAAATTGCAATTACTTGTTACAGTACAAATTACTACGAATGCTTGACAAATAAAACATCAGCATGTTACATAACGTGAATTTGACTGTGCTTATATCTACTTTACTTCCATATAAAAAACAAACAGCATAAAATAAGAATCACGTATCAAGATACACGGTAAAAGTTAACGTTTTATAAACTCTTAAATTGAATAGAAGTTATGAAATTTATTAGTACTTTTTGACTTTATTAATTTGTTTTTAATTTTCTTTTCGTTTCGCTCAATTATACACAGTAACTGTGAATTTTGATTACTGCATAACTTTCTGGTCCTTACGTTATGAGTATGTATCGCTTAGTGTTATGAAATATTCTTTGTTTCTCAAGACAAACTGAACTGCAGATAATATCTTCGTTTTTCTCAAGAAGAGCATTTATTTTCGTTAGTTTTATTTCAGAACATACTTTCGCATTTCCAACTTCTTTCATTTTATGGTTTTTCAGTGAGCATATTTTTGTAAGGGGTTGCTGTTAAAACATATTTTTGCGCAATTGGTGCACACAGGTCATACCAAATTGCAAAAGTAGGAACAACTTCACAAGCTGAGTACTGCCAACGTAACAAACGCCAACCATTTTCTACAAGACAGTAGCGAGAACATAGTGTACTTATTTTCAAATGTTCAATTCCTTACCATATCAAAATGTTTGATAGTAGTGTTTACATGTATAAAAACACAAAATAAATTGTTACAGACTTGTAGGGTTTTGTATATACCCTAATTATTAATACTGAACCCGAGTAATTGTTTGAAGTTAGTAACAACAGTTTTGTAATTCGCAGTAGTATGGAACAAATAAATTATTTTTGCTCATGTCACGAGTACAAAATATCGATTGACTGTAAGGATCGAGGATTTTCCACGTTCGTCGGCTCGGTTTTCACTAGTTATCGCAAGGAACTCTCCCATTTTTTTTTTCAAGTGTTGGTGTATTGTGTTTTAAAAAATTCAAAACGTTCTCGATTACATTCAACATAAAAACAATTCCGAAGTAGTACTAGCCGCCTGTAATTAAGAGAATCACTAAAGGGAAGAAGATTGGGGGGGGGGGGGTTGATGGGTTACTCTTCACGTTGTTCGTCTAGTGTGTCAAATTACCTTGCACTGACTGGCCTTGGACGAAATCAGTAATTCCTTCTCCAGGTTCTATTATACATTTAGCTTTGTAAGTTTACAATATGTACGTAGTTTTTACGCAGTACTGATTTCGTTGCTCGTGTGGTTTTGTTTGTGTGGACACTTAGGCCGTGGTTCAACGCGCCTTGAAAGTGCTCTCTCGTGCTGTCGCTCTCGCAAATACGTCACAACTACGTCATAGTGAGCACAATCGTTCTCCGAGAGCACGAGAGAACGAGGCTGTACGCTTGTTCGCACCCTCTCGTGCTCTCTGACGTACGCCATCTTGATTACGACTATGATTTGAGGTTACTGAAGAAACGCGCGTCACATATTACAAACATTTCAATGTTTATATATAAATAATTAATTCCAATGAACAGTTTTGTGTTTAAATTAAGAAAAAAATATCTGGCACAAATTACAAATAAAAACGTCGTGATGAAAATTGTGGTACAACGCGCCCTTAAGGGCATGGACCAAAGTTTCTTCACATTTAATGACAATTATTTTTTTAAACATAAATGGGAGCCGATATCGTATAATCGCTTCGTAACTTTGTTATGACTGATTTAAACTGCATACTGTAATTTTGTCGAGTCAGAACTATGCAAAATAGTTGCTAATTAGTTAATTAACGAAATTTCCTTTTAATTGATAAATTAGCTATATTCATCATACAGTTTGTCTCGAACAATTACATCGCATAGTAAAACCAATTTGCAAAAAAGTTACGAAGCGATTTTACGATATTGACTCTTGTATGGATTTTAAAAAATAATTATTTCGTAAACCGAAAAACTCGGGCCCAAGCCCTTAAGGCGGCCGCCTACCCCACGCTTCAAATGCGTTGTAGTATGATCGTAAACAGGTTTTTTTTGTACGAAAATATATTTCACGTGTGCCTATTGTGCTAACGTACGAATAGAATACAAACTTCAGACAAGGTAGGAACCTCAATGTTATGACACTATGCTCATTAAAAACACTGTTTCTAAGCCCTCCAACATGGCTAAAAATGGCCCTTTCAGACTTCCGTGCTTCAAAATATACTAACCGAATATATATTAAACTCAGGTTGCGACCTGCATTGAACTTAGTTGCAAACTTTCCACCACAAAGTCCCGTAGTAAAAACAGTTCGGCGGGAAGCTTGCACGCTAGTTCAGCGCTTGGCTCGTTGAGGCGACGCGGCATTTGATGCGCGCTTCAAGGTCGACCTTACTGCTGCGTCGCTTTTGAGCCTCTCACGCGCGGGTAGGCGGCGCCATTAAGATTCCACTATACACTTTATGTACGAGTTATAGGTTTCAAGTCGTAATATTAGTTTTACAGTATAAATAAAAAATGTGTTCAGGTAGAACCAATTTCCTGTACATGTTCTTTAACATTATTGCGCTAAATTTGCATTACTTGTAAAATTAAATTCGTAAACAGTAAGAGAAAAAAATTAGTACACGACTTTTTCTCACACTGTTTACAAATTGCATTTAACGTGTAAAGCAAATTTAGCGCAAAAATTATAACGTACGTATACATTAAAATGGTTATACCTAAACACATTTTTTTATTTATACCGTAAAATAAATATAACGGCTTAAAAACCAATAATTTGTACCTCGCGAGTACAGTGGAATCTTAAGGAACTATCCCGGCATTCTCCTGGAGCGATTTCGGGAAACCATGGAAAACAGAAATCAGGATGGCCGGAGCTGGGAATCGAACCCGGGTCCTCCCGATTGTGCGTCCAGCGTGTTACCGTTGCGCTATCTCGCTCGGTTTTACGGACGGAAAATAGAACGTCGACGCGCGGATGAAACATCAGCAAACTAGCTACTGACGTAGAGAACTGATACTATGGCGTTTGTTAATTTCGAGGTAGCAACACGTTTTATTCACAAAGTTGAGAAAACTATTTCTAGAATTGTTTTTTTCAATGACTTTTAGATTACCGAGGGGGGAAAAACTTTTTTTTTTGTGTTCACATACGCACGCGTCTTCAAAAGGTTTTGGCAGATAGGCTATGACGTCAAACAGTGCGGTATCGAAAATTAAAAAAAATGTGTCCATGTTTTATCGCGGGCCTAGAAACACGCAACGGTCCGTTTTCCTGCGATGCTGTTTCACAAAAAAATATCTTGTTTGATAATATGTGACGTTTAAAAACCGTTACTGCTGTCTCAGCCACACCCATGCTATTATTGAGTAGTATCGTGGTGTCAGGGAAATTACATTGTTTAGCAGAACGGCACGTTACGTGTGTTACCAACTTAGGAAGAGATAATTTTTTCCCCTTTTTAGCCGAACATTGCTTTTATCACTGTGGTGTTTCGGCAGATGTTGGCGTCTGCGAGGCGCCAGTTGTTGCGGTCAATTTATTATAAACCCTGCCTATGACAGAGTATGGTTGGGGAATGGACCTTAGAACCCATTAATTACTTCTGAGAGAATCTACTGTACCGATTAATAAAATGTATTATGTTAGTATCTATATGTATGCAGATGATGTAACAATCTTTGGATGAAAGTGAAGATGAACTGAGAGCTACAGAAAGTGGCGTATAAACTACACCAATAAGGGAAAATAAATTTAGAGTACAAATTGAAACACATCTAAAATCACGTCTACCATAGCTACCACAAGCTAAAAAAATAACAACAAATAATAACTTACTCGATCAGGTCTACAGCTTTAATTTTGCATGGAGTAAGATATTATATAGACATAGAAAATAAGATTAGTAAATATCAGTCAATATGCAGAATGCGAAACAAAACATTCTCAGTTTCCAGTTTAGAGTGTATGACGCAGTTTGTTTCAAAGCATCACGTTTAAAGTTAGACAATTTTTGAAGTAATATATTTCAATGTTGCTTCCACATTAGAATTCCGTGGCTGCAGTGGCGTAGCCAGGATTTGTGTTTTTCTTTCAATTGGGAAACTTAATAAACCACAGTCAAAGCGAGGAGTACGGGGGCCCTCCCCCGAAAAAAATTTGGGTTTTGACGTGCAAAATTGTGCTATTTAAGCAGTATTAGTACTACCAGTGGTATAGGCTGTTCACTATAATCTGAGCACTCAGCAGAACTTTTAATTAATTAAAAATACGTTTGGGCCAATAGACGTTACCTTTCAGAGTGTTGAAAAGATTACACTGGGTTTTAGCTACGTTGACGTTTTCATATTAAGAATAACAAAGATGGCCGCATAACAGCTGAAAGAAAATTTTATGCAGTGTTCACTTTATAGTGAACGGCCTATAGTAATATTAATTTTTTGTCCTTCATATTTCGGGGGGGGGGGGGGGGGGGG